>CABHPH010160359.1:34216-50472 GCA_902168325.1 Peromyscus nudipes | reverse complement strand
GTGGTCTGTCTCTGGATTGATTTTCAAGTCGACATAGCCCCTAGGCCTGAGACATAGCCCTGGCAAGTGGCTGGGCTGCTTCACTTAGTCTTGTTAACTGATGGATCTGCATGTCTGCATAGTAGACTTTGGACAGATTCTATGGCTCCCAAACCTAGAGTTTTTCCTCACTTTACAGTGTACCTCAGACACCTAGTATTTGAATTCTTACTGATATTTAACTTTAAGAGTCTGAATTTTGAATGCTCAGCCAACCATTTTTTCTCCCCCTGCTCCGAAACATGTGTATTTGATATATTTGTTTGGAATAAGTCTTCTTAGTAAAATGCCTAATATTCAAAATCTTGTCCATGACAAAAAGCTTAAGTATGGAGCCTGTGATAGTGTGGAGAAAATGAAGGGATTGACTAAAGCAACTCTGAGAGCATTGGGAAGCCATGGGCACTGCAGAAAGGCCCTTCTCCCAACTTTCTTACCACCTCTCCCCCAGATCAGACACCAACTTCCTTTTCTTATATCTAACAAATGAGTCATTTCTCCTGAAGTATCCTTGATGACCATTGGCCAATTGAAGATCTGAGTGGGGAGATAAGTGGTTCAAACATTCTCTCCATTTTCAGTGTAATACTAAAATAAAACAAACAAAAAAGACTAATAAGGAGTAGTTGGTGAATTGTTCTTTCATTCTGAGGCTCATGGAAAGCTGTACCACATACTTGCCTGGTAATATATTAAGCTGTGAAAGTATGCCTCATCTGTGCATAGCCTGTATCCAAGAGGCTTTTGCAAAGATTTGAAAGACTACTTTCTTTGTTTTGAAATTCTACGCCAAGTATTTTTCACATCAAATATATCCCTGGGACAACTGTAGCTGTTCCGGACCAATAAAAGAATAAGAATAACTGTGTGTCCTGGTATAAAATTACACTTGGTTTTGCTTAAATGTTGGAGATCTCCTGGCCAGCAGGTCCTCTATAGCTCTCCAGAGTAATACAGGGAGAGGTAAGAAAATGATGAGGAGGCACAGCCTCCCTCTGCATTCTTTAATCTGTGCTCAATTTTCTTTAGAATTTCTGTATGAAAAAAAAAAACTAGTCCAATAACCCAAAATCCTTCCTTTTTTCTAATATACATATGCAATGCAGTGCACTTCACCCAAAAAAATCATGTACAAACTTCCTAGGACTTTCCTTTTGTATTTATTTATCATTTGATTTGATATATTTTCTAAAATCCCTCCTGGTTTCTTTCTTTCAGTGGCTATTTATAAATATTCTGTGCACTGTTCAAACAACTGGAGAATTGGAGTATGCAAAAACCAACTTCAAACAATTACTTGCTATGCTTTAGATAAACAGCAGCACATAAAAATGAATAATAATGTCAGTTACAATGACATCAAAGAATGATGTGTTTAAGAATAAATTTACCTAAGGATATGGAAGGTGTATTCATTGAAAACTATAAAGCACTGATGAATGAAATTCAGAAAGATGAAATAAATGGGAAAAATCTGTGATTAATATTGTTAAAATGTCCATACTACCCAAATCATTAGGCAGTTAATGTAATTCCTATCAAAATCCAAATCTCATTTTCATAAAAATGGTCCCAATGATTCCAAAATTACAAGGGAAGCACAAAAGATTCTAGAAGCCAAAGTAATCATAAGAAAAGAAAACACCATTACAATCATTATCCTATCTGATATTAAATTAGAGTATAATGTTATAATCAAAATAACATCACACTGGCATTAAGACAAATATAGCAAACAATACATTCCCAGATTTAATCAACAGCAAAATATACACTTAGCTATCTTTCAATAGATACCAAAAAGATAAAATAGGGAAAGACAATGTCTTTCAATTAATGATGTATTTGTCATCTTATATTAGGACATGTGGGAAAGGTATATTTGAGCTCAAACTCTCGGAGCATTTAGTCCAGGGCCATTTGGCCTCATTACTTTTTGGCCTGTGGCATTCAACACATCACAGCATCAGAGAATTGGGGGAGGAAACTGTTCACATCACAGAAGCTGGGAAGCAAATCAAGACCTGAAGGTTGGACTAGTATCCCCAGACTTCTTCAATGCAGCCAGTGGTGAATTATGATCTTTCACCAGGCTCTGCGCGTCAAATGTATGTAAGGCTCCTTGTCATTTTACCATCAAACAATGGTAGGATGTCCATTTTCCTATATTCATTTCCCTCTTCTGAGAAGTTTTGGTAAATTTTGTCTTGCTTTTAAGTTCAGCAATTCTGCCCTTCTATCCAATGTGTTCTTAAGTAAATCCAGTACATTGTATTGTCAGTCACCGTACCATTAAAACTGAGAAGACTTTATTTTACTCTTGAGTTTTCATTTCTGAAATGATGTTGTTTTACTTGGCTCCTTCTCTTTAATTCTATCATAGTTCAAATGGCAATTTTTATAATGTTTGTTTTATCCTCATCAATAACTGATTATCTCAATGTAGTTCTATAATAATTGTGTTTTCTGTGGATTTGTTTCCGTTTATTACTTTCTTGTGTATTTATATTCTGTTTTCCATCCTGGATTATTTTATATTTTTCAAAATTTTAGAAAGAAAAGATTCATGGTATTTTTATTTCATTTCATTTCAAGACAACTCAGTCTCCTGCTCGTTTCACACAATGTCAGACTCTTCCTTCAGTAGCAGCTTTCCCTAACACTGAGCCAGAATTTGAAGCAGTCATATCTGCTAAGGCTGAGCTTCCCTCACACTGGCTCCACAGATGACTTCTCTTTTCATTTTGTTGTTATTGAACTTGGGAGAGATTTGGGACTAAAGCTTTCCATGGCCTTGACTCATGCTTAGATCAACCTTAGTGCCCAGAGTCCAATGTCCTGAGAAAGGCCAAGACAGCACTGGCTCTTTCCCTTCACCGTCGCTAGTCTCCTACCGCTTCCTTAGGCCCTGTGAGTTGCCTTGCATGTAGGTCTCTTCACCTCCTCACCCTGCCTGTGCAATCCAAGTCCCACGGCCGCTTGGTGGATACCAACTTGACCCTCTCAGGTTTCTGGAGATATGGCAGGCCCTTACTAACTGGGCTCACTTCCAAGAACAGTACTGCAACTTTCAGATAGTTTATAAATTGCTCTCTTTTTATTTAGTTTTAGATCCCTGGTGATTCCTTAAAGCTACTGTTATTTATTAGCAAAAAAAGGAGAAAAAAGTTGATTTTATTGAAGTTTAATTTTGTTTTAACAGGGGAGATGATGTCTTTTGAGCACTGCAATGACCTAACCCTGCAGCAGAAATTCTCACTCCACATCCTTCCAAAAGTTATTTTAAGTGTTCCTGACTCTATGATAATAATTCTGTCAACTTTTACTTCCTTATCGATTTTACCACTGAAGAGTTCTGACTTATAAAAATACCTGCAAGTAAACTAGTATATAATCTCAAAGAACTGATTTAATGGCTATATTTTAATAACTAAGAATTTCTTATATTATTTATTTAAACATTTGAAATACTATTTAACATTCTTTAATTTTTGGAATATTAAATATCCTATATATTTTTCAGTAAATAAGGGCCTGGAGTTCTAGTCCACACTCACGATGAAATTCTAGAATGTGAAGTCTACCATTTCAATCAAATCTCAGGGACTGCTCCTTAGGATGCACTTTTTGGAATGCAGCTCCTTACAGAATATCCTGTTTGTGAACAGTCACTATTTCAATGCACAGGAGTGAGATATTGGCCTGAATGAAACAATCTGATGGATGGATTATTGATTATGATAAGTAAGTGAGTGGGAATTCTTGTCCATGAAATCCAGTTACTAGGACCACTGGCTTGTTTTTTGGCCACTCTATAGCTACCATTTGTCTGCCTTTACTTTTACTCTATGTATAATATTTCAAACAAAATCTAACTGATGACATTTATGCCTAGGTGCCACTTTCATTTGCCTTCACAACAGCAAGAATATGACCAAATATATCCAAATGTAGAGAAAAAGAACACTAATAGAAAGGGGAGCAGGAAGTAGACAGTTTTGGAATCACATTATTTCTTGATCATCCTCAGTTTAGAAAACTCAGAGGTTCCTTTAAGTCAGTGAACAGAGACTAACAGTGCAGATATTCTGTGGATATTTACACACCACAGGCTTTTCCTTCTGTCTTTTAGTTTATCCTTTCAAAGCAGGGAAAGAGTGTTAAACCATTGTAACTGGACTATAGACAGTTTCCAGATGGAAACAGTTATTCTGACTCATTTCAGGTGTCCTGTCTGCATCTGCTATGATAGTGAAGAGATCCGTCTCTGTGTGGGCCATGAGGGCCCTTTACAGCAAGATTACAGGAAGGGAAAAGCCAGCTCTTAAATGAAGATGGCACCATCCCACAGTGCTGGGAGCCTGGACTGAATAGAAGAGGAAAAAGAGAAAACCACCTGCCCCCAGTTATAATGACAAATCTGCTGGAGTCTGCTTAAAGGGTAAAGGAATTTATTAGGAAAGAAAACTCACTAAACAGGTTAGAAAAATTGTCACAGGGTCCTAGAAGGCTGAGGTACTGTCCTCCGCTGCTCCGGCTGCCTGAGTCAGTCTGCACCATTTATACCCATGAGGGAGAGAAGAGACTAGTATACAAGCGGGCATTAAGGTCTTAAGGGTAGCTCCCAGGCCATGTCCCAGGGGCAGGTACTTCAAGGTCATAGGTAGGTAGAACAGGTATCCACTACATCCAGCTTTCCCTGACAAGTCTGATGTGAACTTCTTTTCTCTGCCAGATGTTCCTCTACATTGATGAATCAGAGCAGAGAACCAATAAAATTTTCCCTTTTAAGGTGTTGCTATCATGCTTTTATTCATAATGATGATAAAACTAACCACTGCTCATTAGCTGTGATGCCTCAACATATGCTAATCACTTCAAGATCTCAGCAGTCTTTGTCAGGTGTGAAGTGAGCCATTAAAGGTGCACACTTGAGAATGCCCCCTTGTCATGTGTCTGTGTCCCTACACATCTCACATAGACACGAGTCTGTGTTTCCACTGTGAAAAACACTCACACAAACTGACAGCTATGCTCTTTGATCCTCTGACACCCACTTGGCCACCATCATTCCCGTTCATACACTGCTGCTTAATTCCTCTAACAGTCTTCACCTCACATGTGAGGAGCAGGAGAAAACAAGAGAACATGAGACTCAGGACCAAAGGCCATTACTGATACACCAGGACTAAGGATATTAGATTTCTGATGGTTCTTCAAATAGCGATACTCTAAATTTTACCAGTTTCTCACATTCTCTTCATATTTCACTTCAGAAACGAGCTCTATAGGGTTAGAATAAAAAGCACTTCAAACACAGAAAAGATCAACCTTCAAAGACTCTGCAAACAAGAATTACTTATGAAAGAGAAACAGATCAAAAGAATATGCTTACAGCAATAAAATTGTTTGTCTTGATACTTAATTTTTTTGGTACAATAACTTATTCTCTAAAACATTTACTTTGTTCAAGTATCTTTGGTGCATGAGGGTACTCTGGACACTACCAATAGATAAATGCAAACAGCAACCCAGCCACAAACCCTTTGATCTATAATGGTGTCTTGCCTGCAAGGGTAATGGTGGCACAAATTTGTTGGAGTGATCAATTAAAATCTGATTTGACTTAAGGCCCACTCCATGAGATGGAACCCTTACCTAAGGACACTGCTTAGGTAACTGATAACCAGTGACTAGGTAGCTCAGGGACCTAAGATAAAATGAAATATTAATTGTCTAAAAAACAATAACCAAAAAAAATGCAGTGATAAACTGACTCTTAGTAATAGTCTGCTATACTCAAAGATCAGTGCTTTGCTCAGCGTCTTCAGAGAAACTTACTCCTCCTGCATATCAGGTCAAATACAGAGACTCACAGCTGGACATTATACAGAATAAGAAACCTTGGAAGACTCAACCCTAAATTGAATGGCTCTATCAAATCCCCTCCCATCAGAGCTCCAGAAAGCCAGCACAAAAGGAGTCAGAAGGAATGTAAGAGCCAGAATGGATGGGGGACACCAGGAAAACAAGGCCCTTGAAATCAACTCTAGCAAAGCACATATGAACTCGTAGAGACTGAAGCAGCATGCACAGGACCTCTGTGGGTATGCACTTGGTCATCTGAGTTTATATTAGAGCTTTTAGTTTAGTGTTTTTATTGGGTTCCTGAGTTTGCAAACAAGTGGATCTCTGATTCTTGTGCCTGCTCTTTGGCTCTTTTCCTCTGCTTGCTTGTCTTGTCCTATTCCAATGTGATAGTTTTATATTTTAATATAAGTTAATATTATCTGTTCTTTTCTAATGAGAGACAGAAGGGAGTAGGTCTGGATGGGAGGGGAAGTGGGGAGAAACTCGGGGGAATGCAGTCAGGGGAAACTATAATCAGGATATATTATGTGATAAAATCCATGTTTATCTCTTTTTTCCTGTTTATTTAACAGATTCCTCTTTCAAACAATACATCCCAACCACAGAGTTTTTCCTTCCTGCACTCCCAGTTCCCGCCCCTCCACCACCTCTCTTCCCCACATCCACTCTCCCTCTGTTTCCCTTGACAGGCCTCCAAGAGATAGCAACTAAACACAACAAAACAAGATACTATACCACAAGACAAAGGACCTCCTATTGAGGACAAGGCAACCCAATAGGAGGCAAAGAGCCCCAAGAGCAGTCAAAAGTGTCTGAGACACACGCTCCCACGGCTAGAAGTCCCACAAAAACACTAAACTAATAGCCATAACATACACAGAGGACTGGGTGCATACCCTTGTGGGACTTGTGTTTGCCACTTCAGTCTCCATAAACCTATATAAGCCCTGCCTAATTGATTCAGTGCCCTGTTACTGGGACAATGTTGGCACAGAAAGTCTGGTTTAACTTGAGGCCCACGCCAGAGAGGGAGCCGATGCCCTACACTGCCTGGATAGCTGGGAACAGAAGACTGGAGAGAGCAGAGACTCAAGATATAACCAAACATGTCTGGCAAAAAAAAAATCAATACAATGATTCCCAAGGATATTTTGTTTTATTCATAGATCAATACATTGTCCAGTCATCATCAAAGAGGCTTTGTCCTACAGCCGATGGGAGCCACTGCAAAGACTCACAGACAGACATTATGCAGATAGTCCAAATTGGAGGTTTCCATCAGATTCCTTCTCTCAGATCTCAGGGAAACCCATGGAAGAGGCGAGGGGCAGGGGGAATCTATTTTCAATAAAAGGAAAAAGTAAGAAAGAAAAAAAATACTGTCATGACACATTAAGGATTTTCACACACATGAGATGATTTTCTTTGACCCGTGACTTAATGAGTTACACTGAATGCCATGTGGCTTGGTACATATTTCCAATATTGAAATGTGATCTTACCATTCTTTCCTATTCTTAACAATCTTTCCTATTCTTTTTTGTTTTTCTTTAATGTCATTAAAAGCTGCAGCAAAGGTAGCAATATTCTTTCCTTATCTGACTGTCAGTAAGTTCCATAGTTAAAAATTGGAAGCCTAGTTATATTCAAGTCAAGATTTGATAGACAACCTGTCTACAAAACCTCCCTAAAGGGAACTCAGGGTTGCTGTGTTAGAAATATAACTACCAATTAAGCCTCCATTTCCTTTAGCTAACTTTCCTGGGGACATCTTATGGCAGTAATGCAGTACACATGACCTGAAACTTTGTTGGTAGGCTGATGTTTAAGATGTGGAATTATCTGATCACAAGTGTCTTTCATTAGGTCCATAATTATCCATTTTCTTTCAGTTATTTATCAGGAATTCACTTAATGTTCCCAATGTTCAGAGAGTGAGGAGGTCAAGAGGAGAAAGAACATAAATGGGTGAGAACTAAAAATCGGCAGGGAAAATGCTTCTCCAGACATCCAGAAACAGCCTGACACAAGAGAAAATTTATGTTGCATGATCCAGTCCTACTGTGGTTACTAGATGACATGCTAACATGAGATTTGATCATATATGTTCTCCTACTCAGCCTTCTCTTGTCTGAGCTGAAAGTATGAAAGTATCTCTGATTGCACATGATTCAAAAATATGCCATCAGCCTTGCATGTAGTTCAAAGCTTCATGTATAACTTAAAGACTGAGGCCCAGATTCAGCAACATCATGAATATCTCAGACACATTTTGAACCCCACTTGCAGGTTGTGTGGTTGGCCCTCGGTGCTTTCTTCAGTGATGTAAGTTTGTTGGGGAAGAAGGGCAAGGAACAAACAACAGTAGAGTTCACTGGCTGTCAGAAATCTAACTGAATCTGCACATGTTTCCACTGAACATGTTTTGTGGTAGCACTGATTTATCCTCACAGACAATGAGACAGGAATGGAATTTCACACACCTGCAGATAACTCAGCACTTAAACTGTGCAGCCAATCACCTGTGACTTTCGCCTCAGTGTTCTTAAGCCTGACATACCACTGATAGGACAAAGTAGCTTATCAATTAATGTCCAGAGACTGAATGAATTACTTAGTCAAACCACCATTCAAAGGATGATAGTCTCTTAGAAAAAGTGACCTTCTCATCTTTTCGGTCACATCAGTGGCTGCCTCTGCAAAGAAGCCTATATTAACCAGCTTTGTTGCATGAAAGTCTCACAGCATGAAATTATATGCAAATAGGTGTCTTTTACAGTATAATACATTGCACAAATTATTTTGACTGGGCCTTCACACATTAGTAAATATTTCCAGGTTTGAAAAGCTTTTACTCCATTACTAATGGCATATTTTCATCACCCAGCACATTCTGGAGCTTCTCCCCTTGCCAGTCAATCCTGGAGGAGCTGTCAAACATCTCCTCTTTCTATATAACAGCCAGGTTACCTATAAACCTGTTAATCCATGTGCTGAGTTGATACTACATTAGGCAGGGAATATTTTCTCTTTAACTATACTAAAGACTGGAATGCCTGGCATATACTTAAGTTATGAGATATGTTAGTAATTTTAATTTTTTGTAACTATTCAAGCCATGTGACCTTTCTACTAAAGTTCAAGTTAAAAAACATTATCTCTAAAATTTGTCTTTCAGAGTCCGTGCTCCTTTGAGTGTGTTCATCTGCTACCTTATTATTGACGTACAGTGCATACCTCAACAGAATACTCCAGACCTCTAAGTGGCATCTCCTGCCTACCACAGTAGAACATCAAAAGAGTCTAGATGTTAAAGACAAAGCTGGACAACTGTGAGAGATTAGTTCAAAGAACAAAAATATTTAAGTTACATGTGTCACAAAAAGGTGTTGTACTTAATCAAATGTCATATATGTGTGTGTAGACTATACATAATATATAATGTACAATGCACAATATATAATATATCATAACCATTCAAATATATATTGTAGATGTAACCATCTTATTAAATAAGAAACACAGAGCCAATGCAAAGATGAAAGCCCAAGAGGTCAGAGCCATAGCTAAGAGCTAAATACCTACCCTTCACTGCCGCTGCTATCTTCCTCCGCAAGAGACCTACTTCCTGTCTGTCTTTTTTATAGACTTTCTATTCTGCCTTCTCATTGGTTACAAACCCAACCACATGACCTCCTCGTCTCTGCCTGTCTGTACAAACCTCCAGGTCTTCTCTGGTTGGTATTGAGATTAAAGGCGTGTGTCTCCATGCTGGCTCTATCCTTGAACACATGGATTTCTGCCTCTGGAATGCTAGGATTAAAGGCATGCACCACCACCGCCCAGTTTCTGCTATGGCTTGCTATTAGTTCTGACCCCCAGGCAACTTTATTTATTAACATGCAAATAAAATCACATTTCAGTACAATTAAAATATCACCATAATATATCATATATATGACTGAATGAATCCTGTCCTATGGCAGTATAACAGAACAGAAAAAAAAGGCCTGTCACTTAGAGACAGTACTGCCATCTTAGTATCGTAGCATATTTCTTAGGTATTTGTGAGAGTAACACATCTAGTTTGCTGTCCTCTATATAAAAGTAGAAAAATACAGTCATAAACAAAGCTTAAAATTTGATAACAGTAGTAAACAACTGTATCTCTCGGTTACATATGACTGTATTATAAGGCCTGAGTAAGAGGCCACTAAGCACACATGTGGTAGGCTTTCTCCTAGCTTGCCTCTGCCAGAAGATAGTGAAGGCTTTAGTGACAGAGCCTAGAAGAGGTCTTCACTCTGTATAGAAATATCCCCATGGGATTTAGTGGTAGTTCACCTCTCTATGTGCATACCTCTGGGTGTCATCACCCAAATCATCTATAGATGGATAGATGATACATAGAGATAGATAGATAGATAGATGATAGATAGATACATGTATATATACATACATACATACATACATACATACATACATACATAGAGACAAACTTAATAACTCTAGAGTTTTATTTATTTTATTTTTAACATTTTACTCCAGTATACATTTCTGTTACATTTGAAACAGTGTCTCTCAAAATCTGTACTACTGGCATTTTGACAGAGGAGAAGCTATGCATTGTAAGGCATTCAGCAGAGTTGCTGCTCACCTCTACCCTCTCCTTCAGCCTATACAGATTCGCCAATCTGAAATGAATCCTTATGGGCAGAGTAGTGTTGGGCTGTAGATTTCTGTCCATTCTGCCACTGTCTTTGGAGAGTGATGATGAGTTCTCTGAGATGTAATGTGATCATTGATAGAGGGCTTACCATTACCCTTTGTCACTTATCACTGCTTCCTTGTGTATTTACTTTAGTTCTTGCCTCTCTTGGCAACTTTCTCTGTGGTTCACTGGTATTTTCCATTGGTACTTTTCTCTTCATTGCTGTGGTTAACAATGCCTTAAGAAGTCATAGAGAAGCTGCCTCAAATCAGAGCCCATGCTTATATATTGCTCCCTAGTCATCAGTGGGATCTCTGCCCATCTGCCCTCCTAGCAGTGTGACATTTACGCGGTAGGACTGATGGGGGTTTACCTTGGTTGTGTAAAGTGCAGAAATGACAAGAGTAAACCCAGGAAAGGTCTAAGAGCATTTTACAAAACTGTTACAAAAGCTGACATGTATTGTATACCCCACTTATATTCTTTGGCCTATTTATAATAGATATATTTTCATCCACAAACATATCATTGATGATTTCAGAATTTTTCTCGTTTTGATAATGTCATCCTTTCAAACTTACCCTTGACTCAAGATAGACCATAAACCTTCTTTTGGACTGGATTTCTCCCATACTGCTTACGCACATTCCTTGGGCCTTAAGACAGCTCAACCTGTTATTAATCTCAGGCCTGATCTAAGATTTCTTAACATTCTTCTTTCCTAGTTTGGAACTCATGCAATAGTATTATTTAGCCAGTATCAAAAGCCCTTTAAATCTGTGATCTCTTCTGAAAATTCACAAACGCCCACAAATGTATTTATTCCTCCATCAAAAGGTGTAATTCTCTTTTAGACACCCACCAAATTCAGTTTTCTTTGCTCCCATCCATTTCACCTGAAGCTCAAGAGTACATAGCAGATAAGAGATCACTGCAATGCCCATTGTGTGGAATATATCAGTTGTGGAGTACATGCTATAATTCCAGGAGCCACACTCCACAGTCCAATGCACAGTCCTACCTTCTCTTACTTGTCAATAGGATATACTCCACCAGAAAACGCAAGTGTAGCTTCCTATTAAGTATGCACTCTAGAGAGGAAATGTTAAACATAATATGAATATAAAATCTGAGCAACTAAAAGGGAAAGAAGGGAGAAAACTGATGAGACTGTACCTAAAAAGAATAGTGATCCAATGAGCAGCATGACCCAAAGGCTTCCATGCATAATCATAAAGAAAACTTACCACTTGCCCTCACCTGTCTCTCTCTTTACCTCCATCCTATTACACACCATCAAAAATCACTTCATTTCCAGAGTTCTTGTCTCTCTGCCACAAACTAACAGTATTTCCTAGGGAAGGGGAGGGTAACCAGGTCAGTTCTCTCACAGTCAACCCTCCGGAAACAGCCCCCAAGCTCCATGGTTCTGAACAAATCTGGCCCAATCTCATGGAGCCTCATCCTTTCTCTGGCCCTGGGCAGACTCGTAGTCCTCAGAGTGATATCTTACTATTTTACTGACTAATTCTTTAAGTTACTCATAGAGAAGCATCAAAGGTATGAAAATGACAGTCGGTCCCTTTTTCATCTCTAATTCCTCTGTTTATTGGATAGGTGTAGAGTCTGGCACCACCAGAAAGGATACACAGTCCAAGAAACTGTCTCATTCAGCTCACAAGGCATGTCTGACCTGTTCTCTCACATTGATTTCTTTTTGCTTTGACTCAAGAACTAATTTTCTATGTGTTCGATGCAAGCCTGTGAACTGGGACAGTTGTACATTGCTGCAGCTCTGTTGGGGTTTCTGATGGAGGTCTTTCCTCAGGGTGCTGCTTCTCTTTCTACAGTTCTTAAAAATGTAGCACCCCACTTGTCATCAACCCACTAACTACACGCTCTTCTTCAGCTCTGTTCCCAAAATGTAGAATGCAGAATTCCATATAGATTATCACTCAGAGATTTATTGTCTTCAGTACTCTTTATTTCATCAGTCATCCAAAAGAGTATGTGCGTGGGGGGGGGGCGGCTGTATGTATCAACAATTGAAGAAAAAGGGGCCATGAATTTGAGAGAGAATGAGAGGTTGTATGGGAATGGTTGGTGGGGGGGAAAGGGAAAGAGGAAAATGATAAAATTACACTATAATTTCAAAAAATATATTATAAATATATAAAAAGGAGGTGCTAAGTCATCTCCCTGGTACTTATATTATCTGGATAATAAAATTAGCACTTAGACTGAGGACCTCTAAACCCATATTCCTGTTTACAGTCATTGATCTTTAAGGACCTACTGTTTAACAATCAAAATTCTCTTTCCTCCCACATATATTACGTTCTAGTTTGTATTTCTGTTGCTGTGATAAACACTATGACCAAAAACAACTCAAGGAGACAATTATTTATTTCCTCTTATTCTTCCAGGTAGCAATTCATCAGTTAGAGAGTCAAGGCAGGGTCTCAAGGCAGGAAACTGAAGGCAGGAACTAAGGCAGAGATCATGGAGGAACACTGCTTACTGCCTAGCCTCCTTTGGCTTGCTCAGCTAGCTTTCTACCTAGGCTCATCTGCCTAGAGATATCATTGCCCTCAGTGGGCTAGACACTCCTGTGTCAATCATCAGTTAAGAAAATTCCTAGCATAATGCCCATAGACCTCAAGGGAATTCTTCAACTGATATTGCCTCTTTCAGGTGACCCTAGTTTATGTTAAGTTGATAATAACCAACCAGAACACATTGCTTTCCATTTATTCTTCTGGGTAAATGCTAAACAATTCAGGAGTAATTGGTGATCCTCATTTCATATAAAGTGTTTTGAAGTAAAAGGTAAGTCTGTTTTCCATTTAGCATATTTTATCTCTTGACAAGTTCTGCATCCTATATGCCATGTCTAAGGTACAGGCATTGAGGATGCAAATCTTTCTTCATTATCAGGAGTATGAGTAACATCATAGTGCTATCTCAGTAGACCTAACTACCTGTATTCTACCAGAAGGCTTTTTCCCTTCTGATATGGGTGTGAAAATTTAAAACACTTTTCTCCTTCAGTGAAATTTCTGTATATTAACTAGATTTTTCTATGCATGCCTGGGTCTAGAGGGTTGTTTGATTTACATCACTCAACTTCTGAGGTCAAGTGTTACAGGCTTTTGTAAGTTACATATCCCTTGGCTTTCACTGCCTTTCCTCCTAAATATATCCTACCCACAACAGAAATAAACTAAATCATTGATGAGCAATATGCCCGAGTGTAAAGTTTGAAGAGTAGAAAAGATGGAGGGATTTGATATAGAAAGGAACCCAAGGAAGGGCTGTTTCAACGGACGTGGTTCCGGTAAAAGCAGGTCACAGGGAAGCAGAGATCCCCCTAGCCTCTTGGATGTCTCGTGCATATGTATTGACCTCCTTTGTTTCTGATATATCACTGCCTCCAATGGCTAAGTTTCACCAACCTTATTTCAATGTGGAGTTTATAAAAGTCAGAGTGGACAAAAAAAAAAAAGATAATATGTTTTAGAACCTAGAAAGGAAATGATTATTTCTGACACTAGAAACCAGAGCAGATACATGATCTGATACATGTTAAAAGCACAGTCATAATACCCCATGAAATGTGAGGTTATTTTTGGAAGTCATGTTCTTCTGTTCCTCTCCAGGACTCGCAATCATAGAGGATCCTGAGGATGAGAAGACACTTAACTTCATCACATTCTGTCTCCTTCAAAGCTACTTCAGACACACACTAAAGTTCTGTCTATCTAACAGGCCTTAGATAGCCTCAGGATTCTTTATCTTGTTATATCTTCAATTGGTAAACTTTACATTTATGTCACAGCTGCTGGTTCTGAACATTTCAGAGGACATGACAAAATTTCTCCTAAATTTCACTTTAAAACCTCTGTAATGCTAGTAGAACATTATCAGTGGTTAGGAGCTTCCCTAGGTTTTCTTTGCCACACCCTTCAAAAATATAATTGCTTATATACTCTGAGCAAATGGTACCTGGTCATACGTTAATCTGTCCAGCAGATTATACAAATACAAGTACAAAGGTTTTTCTACTCTACTGTGTAGGAAAGACTGAGACTGAACTGACTGGCAAGTTGAATAACGAATTGTATAATTAAAAATTCAAATGACACAAAAACAGTTACCTGAAAATAATTTATAACAGTCTGTACTCATATACAATTATCTCTAAGGCATTTAACCAAAAACTGAGGTGCAGAAAATGGAGGGAAAGACACACCTACATTGACATAAAGAGAAACATAGGTTGAATTGGGGTAAGCTGGGCGAATGGACAGACAATCTCCTTTTACGACAACAGAAGAAATTTAATTTGCTAATTCAGATAGCCAGTAGGACAGTGATGCTCAACCTTCCTAACGCTGGGCCTCTTTAACACAGTTCCTCATGTTGTCTTGGCCCCAACCATAACATTATTTTTGTTGCCGCTTCATAACTGTATTTTTGCTGTAGTTATGAATCATAAGGAAAATACTTTTGGAGAGAGAGGGTTGCCAAAGGGGCTGCAACACTCGGGTTGAGAGCCGCTGTTATAGGAGATGAGAACTGTGTAGTACTGGGTAGCAAACATAATTGTATAGCTAGGGTTTTGCATACAATTATTTTTCAGTGTGTGAAATACTTGAGCAAACACTAAAAGGACCAAATTTAACGACAGTGTGCTGTACTTGAGTTTATATTCTACTTCCTAATACTGTTCTTTTTTTTTTTTTTAATGATCCCTGTTAGGTACTTATTGCCTGTGGAGTTAACGGCTGCCTGTTATGTAGTAGGTAATTAAATTCAGACAAGTGCCCTGAATATGGGCATAATATGCCCATTTGTTGATTGTTTTTGCTGTTATGCACAAAACAATCTACTTGTAATTTAAATAAAAAGGGACAAAATGTATGTTAACGTATCTTTTAATTCTTATTTTTAGTGTTATGCATGTTTTTGAATCAGCAAGAGTCTCACACCCTAAAACTTCCTCAAGTCTAAGCTGTTAGTCTTATCTTAAGTTTAGACCAAATGAAATATTTTGACTGCTTTTTAACTATACACAGATAATAATCCATGTACAATATTAGTCTAAATTGCTACTGCATTTTAAATTTCTTTTCTTATTCTATCTCTTCTGGAAATGGATGATGAAAAAAGAAAGAGAAAAAATCCTAACCATCACCTGATAGACCCCTCCAAACAGTTGTCCCAGAAGAGTAAACCTCTTTTCTCTATGCTAATCTTTCTCTCTATACGTTCCCTCATAAGACTATAGTTGTATGGCCCTTAAGTGTTTTGGTTAAATTTTGCAGAGTACTTTCTGATTTATTCAAATCTTTCATAAAAATCAATTATCAGAATGATAAAGCTAAGTACATTATTGTACCTATTTTATATTCAAATACAATCCTATTGATACTATGAATGTCAAGATTGTCTCAAATTACTGCCTCTTAGAGTTGTGGAATGTAGTCCAGTCTCTGTGATATGCATGAATCAATATGTTTTTTATCAAAAAAATATTAAAATTCCCTGTGTGTCAAATGATATGAATTTATAATCCCATTATAGAGCATAAGAGGCTCTGAAGTAAAGTGCTTCATAGAGCATGGATATTGCC
>CABHPH010160359.1:0-27146 GCA_902168325.1 Peromyscus nudipes | reverse complement strand
AAATTAGATGTGAGGTTCCTCTGGTTGTGGTTTGTTCTGATGCCAATTTATTCAACAAGGTCACTTCACTGATCTTTCTTGCTCTGTATATATATATAGTTGCTATTGTTAGATCATAATACAATTACTTCATTTTTCCCTTCTCTTTCCTCCCTCCAAAACCCTCCCATGTACCACCACTTGCTCTCTCTTTCAAATTCATTCATAACCTTTTTCTTTGTTTATATACATGTTGGCTGTATAAATATTCTTCATAGATATATAAATAAGCCCATTTTATAAACCATAGCTTGCTTAATCTTTGAATTAACAGCTAATGTATATATCAGCAAATATATACCTTATTTTTCTTTCTGGTTCTGGAGCATCTCACTCATTATCATTTCTTTCTAATTCCATTCATTTATTTACAAGTTTCGTGATTTTATACTTTTAATAGAAAAATAATATTCCTTGTGTAAATGCACATTTTCTTTATCCATTTATCCATTAGAGGACATCTAGATTTTTTCCAAATACTGGATATTATGAATAGAGCAGCAATGAATATTGTAAGTGTTCCTGTAATAGAATGAAGCATCCTTTGGATATGTCTAAGTGTGATACAGCTAGATCTTGAGGTAGACCTTTCCCAGCTTCCTGAGGAACTGCCACACTGATTTCTATAGTGGCTGTATGAAAATTTACAAGAAAGATGCCTATGCCAAATTAGCCACAGTTTGTTTCTAAAAAAATATCCACTAAAATACTATGTGTATAGGATTTTGTAAAATGTTTTAGTATGGAAGTAAATAAAAGTGACAATGTTGAAAGAGTTCATTTCTGATATTTCATAGCATGTTTACATTACAGATATTCAAGTATACTACTGAGCCCTTGAAATTATTACAACAAAACACTAAAGAAAATTAACCTCATTTATAACTTTTCAAGGGAATAGTTTGTATTTCCACACTTTTGAAATTACATTTTAGTTAGATTAGTGTCATATAGGAACTTTCTCATCTGTGTTGCATGTCAAGGATAAATTTTGAGACTGTGAAAGAGCAGAGTGTGTGGTGTTTATCCTGAGTGTGAACACTTTAGCTCAAACAAACTTATGTGACATGTGGATAAAAGTAAATTCTCTCAGCTTTCTGAGGACTTCCAAGTGTTATGAATAGTCTCCTTTTCACAGAACTATGTGAAAGATATATTTGGTGAATGAAGAATTTCTTGTGCATTAATCTACTTCACTGGAAACTGCAGGAATTGCATTCTCTATTTCAGGGATGAATCTCAGAAAGAATCAATAAGAAAAAGTTGGATATCTACCAAACTCTCTCTCTCTCTCTCTCTCTCTCTCTCTCTCTCTCTCTCTCTCTCCATACACATACAAAAACAATAAAATGTGAAAAGGGGAAACATGATCAAAATATATTGAATATATTGTATGAAAAAATATTTTTAATCACATATT
Source organism: Peromyscus nudipes (assembly GCA_902168325.1). NCBI lineage: Eukaryota > Metazoa > Chordata > Mammalia > Rodentia > Cricetidae > Peromyscus > Peromyscus nudipes. The sequence goes on along the minus strand of CABHPH010160359.1, from coordinate 25,687 downwards.
TAAAGGACCCATTTCTAAAAGGTTGGACACTGCTAGGCATCTTTCCTGTAAATTTTCTGAATCTCTTGACTAACATTTTGCCTGATTTGACTGGATCCTTGAATAATGTGAGTCATCCTACACAGAGATAAAATTGAGTTAGCTCTTATCAGGAAAGGAGAGTAGAAGAATGTTAAATAAAAAATAAGATGCTGCAGTTTCACAGTGGACTGGACCGATAATGAGCAAAACTAGCATAATAGTCTCTGAATAGGTGAAAATGAGTGAAAAATCATGAGATTGAGCTGACTTATCAGTAAGAAAGTTTATTTAATTCACTGGGGAAAGGAGTTCAAAATACCTTGATTAGGAAGACTGATTAAAGCATTCTTGCAGCAGTAATGGATAGGAAGTCACAACTGACCAACTTAACTACGGTTTAGTGTATTTCGAAGAAAACAATATCATACACTTAAGTAAATGCGGGATTCAGAATTCAATTATAAGTTTTATTATTAATGTCTTAGAATAGCTTGATTACTGCCTCAAAATTGTCTTCCTGTAAAGATTCTTTTTTAAATGTTTCCTAACTTCTAGGTTTGCTTTTGATATTAGAAGACGATAATACACCAAAAAAACTTACAAACTATAATTCAGTAGAGCCAATGGTAATTGAAGATACATTTGAAAGTCATGTAAAATGTGGCTGATTGCAAGACACAACTGTTTCCATTTATTTAATTGTCTTTCACCTCTTCTCAGAACATATGAAAAATTTCTGAAAGATGAAAAGCTTTAACTATGCTCTGATGTGACCTGTATTTCACAAATGAAACAAAAATGATGGGATAATCCAGCAGAAAAGACAAGACTGATAAAAGCTAGGGTTAGACTGGAGCAACTGTTAACTTTCTATAAAAAAATGTCCCTATATTTATTCAGTTACTGTTATGTGTATATTTCTAGTCTAAGCCTCCCTATCCTCATAGAGTTAATGGTTGAAGTCAGATTTTTCTGATGGAAAAGTAAAATCAACATGACAGACAGACAGATAAGTAGGTAGGTGATAGATAGATAGATAGATAGATAGATAGATAGATAGATAGATAGATGAATACATACATACATACATAATACATACATAAATGATAGATAAAATATAGGTAGATAATGGTGATAATGATGATAGATAAATAGATTGATAGATGATAGATATTGGTAATGATGATGATGATAAATAGATAGATGATAGATAAAGGTGATGATGATAGATAGACAGATGGATGGATAGATAGATAATAGATAGATAGATAGATAGATTCATTTTTTGAAAATTTTGAGATCTGTGGGGATAAAGTAACAATAAAGAATAAAAACTAAAAACAATAATGGTTGGTAAAGATGGTTGTGTGGTTTTCAATAAGGAACACAGGAAAATATCTCTGAGGAAGTGAAGAAATAATATTTAAGCTCTCCTCTGAGAAATAAGAATCCTTTGGACCAAGTGGTAGAGAACTCAGGAAGCAAGTGCCCTTTAATGGGATACAGTGGAAGAGTTCTAGGATTGGAGAATAGTAAATGACTTCATAAAAAGTAAAATAAATAAAAATAAAAACACAACTGCTTGCCCAGAAGGCAAGTAGAGACAAATTGAAAAGTCAAAAGAAGAGTTTGAAAGGGGTTTCATAATTGAAAGAGGATACTGAAGATGTTGGCACAACTCAGTGTTAGAGCATGTCCCTAGCAGGAACAAAGCATGGGTAATGCACAGCAGTAGAAAGAAAAAAATGATGATAACTCTAAGAGTTCCATTAAGAAATTAATGCCCAAGAGCTTTTCTTCCCCCTACCTAATGTCTCTGCTGATATTGGAAGAGAATAATAACATGAATTAGGGTGGTAATGATAGAGGTTATGAGAAATGTTTATATGTTTTGTGTGTGTATCAAAGACATGTGGATGTTAAATTAAATGATAGCATGAGGATGCCTCTATATTGTCATCTTTTACTGACACAAGAAGAGTGAGAGAGACTATATAATCTTTAGGCATTCAGGGATGAAGGTCTTTCACCCATTTATTCTGTGTTTAATAGCATGGCTCAAGACTTACCCTTGATTTTCACCATGCATTTTATACTGACTTACTAAGCCACATAGATAAGCATTTTAGTTTGGTTTGGAAACATTTCTATCCTATAGCATCTGAAATAATTTGGGTAGTAGTCTACTTAGAAGCTATAATTTCCTCAAGGTAACTTTTGCCTGACAGAGGGACAGGGAAATAGAGCAAGATCTATTTTAATGTTTTGAATCCTAGAAAACTTGTAAGGATAAATTTAATGCTTTGATTTATGTTCTTATCGGGCAATGATGAAATCAGTGTAATTAACATAGTGATTACCTGAAAGTTATATCATTTCTTTATGTTGAATACATTTAAATTATCTCTTGTATTTTGAGTGCACTCTACATAGTTGTTAAATATACTCACTCTAAGTGATACATCAATTTATTTCTGTTATCCAACTGCAACATCATGACCATTAACCAATCTCACCATCTACTCAATACCCACTTCTAGAAAGATAGATAATCTGTTTATAGTGTATTATTAGTAAGGATTCTTTAATTAATGGAAATATAGATGTAAATTAGAGAGAAAGTTATATTTACAAAAAAGTTATATAAACCTGAATAATATTTCATGATTGAAACTCTCAGTCATCTACCAGTATAATAGGATTGCCTCAGTGCTAGCTAGTAAATCTATAGAAAGTTGATTATAAAAAGGCTACTTCATCATGAATTGTTGAATACTCTTCCAGAGCAGAATAGGGGCAAGTCAAAGAGTATCCATTTTTTCTATCAACATTTTACAAAGGAGTCAGCCAATACATTAAGATATGTAGTGAATATAAAGTATCCACTCAAAATGCTCATTTGTAGAAGGTATAACCCTCAGGGGGTGGTTCTACTGAAAAGTGATTTAATCATTATTATAAGCTTCACAAATTACTCACTCATTCATGTTTTTATACAGAAAAGGCTATTAGGAGACATGACTATTAGAAGATGTTGATCAATGGGGTATGACTCTGAGAGTATGTCTTGCCTCTGATCCCTTTCTGTCCCTTTCTCTGCCTTCAGTCACATATGATACAAATCATTGATTTCACCTTGATATTCTGCCTCACCATGCATAAAAGCAAAAGAAAAAAGCACAGCCGGGCAGTGGTGGCGCAATCCTTTAATCCCAGCACTTGGGAGGCAGAGGCAAGCAGATCTTTGTGAGTTCGAGGTCAGCCTGGTCTACAGAGCAAGATCCAGGAAAGGCACAAAGCTACACAGAGAAACCCTGTCTCAAAAAAAAAAAAAAAAAAGAAAAGAAAAAAGGCCAGCAAATGTTCTGAAACCTCTTATTTTAGTCGCCTCCTCTATTCACGTTTAGTTATCTGTTTTATGCTTGTTAGGACAACCTTTCCTGGGGTAAAACTACCCACAGTGGTCTGGACCCTCCCATATCAATCATTATTCAAGTAAAGGCCCCATGGATGTTTACAACCTAATGTGATAAAGGTGGGTATTTTCATTTGATCTGCCTTCTTTCCCTATGACCAGAATGTGTTCAAGTTGACCAAAACTCCACTCAGTACAATTGACAACTTGTCAATTTCATATACAAAAGCACACTCTTAATTTTCCTTACTGACATAACCTCGATTTGTGCTGATAACATAATATAGAACACAGTACAACTTTAAAAGTCCTCCTATCTTTAAAAAAAAATTAAACCATGTAAAAGTCCAAGTTCTCTTTTAAAAATCTGGTGTTTCTTTTTGTTCAAATGTTCAAAGTGTCTAAACAGCTCCTAAAAAGTGGCTTACATACTTCTTATTTCAAAAGGGAGAAACCAGAACACAGATATAATTAGATCATCTTTAAATTTTTTAAGTGTATTTTAAACTCTAGTATCTACATAAAATATTTAGTATATTGTTATCATATGCAAATATGCCAAGTTCATGCTGTGATTTTTGTAAATATTAAGCTTAACAACATTTAAAATGTTTGAAGAGTTTTCCATTCTCATACAGAACTGCAAGATACAATTTTTTTAAATGCCTATCTACATTTGCATTAGGAGAGCACCTTGAAAACTCTTCACTAAATAGGTGGCTCCGAGTATATGTAGGGAGAGTAATTTTGTAAGAAATTGAAGCCACAAACAAACCAATAACAGTCGCTTTAAATCATTAATGATCTGTCCTTACTATAAGAAACTCGGCAACAAAAACAAAAAAATCATATAAGAAAGGCATCCTAAACTAAGGAGAATTCAGAGATTAAGGCCTAGTTAACAACAGATTCCAAATATTCTTCAGAACCATAATGTCTGAAGTTTTTCTATGAACCTGAACTATGAGATTTTGACACATAACAAGCATAATGATTCTTCCAGATGCTATGTCCTGGGGATGGGTTTACTATTCATATTAATAGAAACTATCAGTAACTCATTGTCAGAATGTGGTCCTAACTGTTGATAGATAAAAATCATCTGTATTAATTATGTATAAAATTTTATACATATGTGTGTATTCACGTGCATATTGTGAAATGGCTAAATATAACAAACATCTGGATTCCCTCCAAATGATCCTCCTGGTAGGTTTTAAGACTACAACATACATATACACATAGTTTTTAACTACATATTATCATAGTTAAGATATATATCTTGAAATGATTTCCCCTTTGTAACTTAAATATTCCACCTTTTGACTAATATTCACACAATAACACATCTTACCCACTTCAGTCACTGGTTGCCACTAATCTACTATGTTCTTTTGCAATTTCAAGTATCTGAGATTCCATGTATGAGTGAGATCATGCATGTTAGCATTGCTTTGCCTACCTTATTTTATTAAAAATAATATTCTCCAGGTACTTCTCATGTACAAACTCCTGGTCATGGATAGATTAGAGAAATATGGAGAAATAATATGGTTTTCTCATGTCCATCCAACATTTATTCAACAACCACACACAGAAATTCAGAGTCACATAAAATCATTGTGAGAAGCATGTGGCAACTGCTAGTACTGGCTGTTGCATCTTCATTCAGGAGTATCCGGCTCCATGAAGTGTTGAAGAAGGATCAGGTGCTGAAATCAGATGAATTATTGCAGCAACGCACAGCAATAGAAGCACATCACCACAGATCATTCAACCTGGAATGCAATTAAGCGGAGAAGGTGTTCTATCTTTGACTGACTGATAAAACAGAGCCACAGGGAATAACAATTCTCACCTGAATCAACAAAGAGCAGAGTTCGGTAACTGCATGAAACATACTAAAACGTATTTACATTGTTGCTCTCATTTTAGCTTGAAGAAAATTAGAATCCATTCAATGAATGATTGATAAACTGGTTGAAAATATTTTTGAAATGTCCAGAATCTAAAGAGCCTAATTGTACAAAATGTATTTTTTCGCACTTACTTTATATAAAATTGTGAATACAGGTCAAAAATACTAGCAGAGGCACAACATTATTTTTATAGACTCCACGCTTTTTTTACATTAAAAAATGCTAAAAGTTAGTTTAGAGCAGTGTCAATATAAAATAGCACCAAGTATATAGTAAACTTTTCTGTCACCTACAAATTTACTTTTGAAATAAAAATTTTGAAAATTAAAATATTTTTCACGGGCTCCATAATTGATTTGAATTTAGGCACTGTGTCTGCTACGCTTACAGATCAGTAAAGCCTAAAATCACTTCCTGGTAGAAATCTTTGGACTTAACAATACCAAAGTCAGCAACACCAGTTCTTTCCTTAGATATCTTCAGTTCACCACTAGGAGGAACTTTTGCTCATTTCTAGTCAAAAGGGAAGATTTTTAGTATGTCAATATATTCAGAACTTAAATATTACAAAATAAAAGGGGAAGATAATATTTATGGATAAATATTAATCAGGTATAAGTGAACTTTACTTGCATAAGAGTTTTAGTCCTTCTCAACAAAATCACTCTCCTTTCTTTTTTTTTTGTATTTTAGATGGTTTTTTAATTACATTTCTCCTTCCCTTTCCTCCCTCCTGGTCCTCCCATATACTTCTCCCTGGTCTCCTTCAAAAATCATTATGTCTTTTTTCACCATTTATTATTACATGCTTATATGTATTTGCATGAACATACATTTTCCAAAATATTGAGCCCATATGATGTTACTTGTAAGAATGTTTCCAAGGATGGACATTTGGGACTGGACAGCCAACTGATGTACTCTACCCTGGGGAGGACCGCCACTTCTGCTCTCAGCTTTCTTTGCTCACTGGCCTGCCGTGATTTGTGAGTTGAGGCCTCATGTGCTTTTCCCCATGAAGTTTGGTGTGTTCATTAGTGTCCTCCTGCTCAGCTCACATTTGGGTGGTTATGTTGGTGAGGCTTTATGATGTTACGAGGAGACACATTCTCACAGCAAATCCTCTGGTCCTCTGCCTCCTAAGTCTTTCTGCACCATCTTCTGAAATGTTTCCTAAGCCTTAGGTGTTGGAGTGTTTTATAGATAAACCCATTGGAACTGGGCTCCACAACTCTGAATATCGAGTGGTCGTGGTTTCCTGTAGTGGTGTGTGTCTATTGCAAAGAGAAATTTCCTTGATGGGGGGTGAAGACTTCACTTAAATGTGGGTGTAAGGACAGACATTTATCAGAAAAGCCACAACCAATAATTTACTAAAAAAGCATAAATTCTAACAAAAATCAACTGTTTTTAAAACTTCAGAGGACTTCAGTAATTGCTAATGTTAAATTTATTAACAAAAAAATCACAGTGCTTTGAAATAAACTTTACGCTAGTATGCATCTCAGACATCATCCATATGTAAGGGTCATTTGGTTCTACTGAATGTTGCATATGGAAGAAGGAAAGAAATGTTGAGTTTTAGAAAGTTAAACTAACTTTAAAACAAGTGATCTTATATTTTTCCATTAATTTGTTTGTTCATATCAAGGTTAACTGAACCAAAACCAAGTTCTTAATTGTTTCAATTGACTCATTAATAGAGAAAGAAAATTATTATTTGACTTATTTGGAGACTATAACTTCTGATGTTTGATACAAACAATGAGAGTTCTATTATATTAATTTATGAGCTTTACTGCAGCAACACAAACATTCCTCAAAAACATTAAATGTCATAATTTGCTGCATAAGCACTTCCAGATATTAACTTTTATTCATTGGGTTGTATAGATAGATATGACCAAGCTGTCTTTTTCTTTAGATTCATATAAATATGATTGCATTTCCACAATTAAGTATATGTGAGTAAATCTCAATTTCTTCTTTAACTTTTAAATTGTTATTTTGTATGTGAAAAAATTTTGTGGACCTTGATAGCATTTTCAAATATGATGCAGCATAGAATTCTCTGTGGAGATATTGTGGCTTCTACTTTTGTGATAGCAACATCAACTCTTTCTAGTTGTCAGTCTCATAAAAGATTTAACTACAATCAGGTGCAGCAATAACGGGAGCTTCTGGTTGAATGACACTTAGTACTTTAATCCAGAGCCCAATCACGTTCAAGTCATTAAAGTAGAGGATGATATTCAATCTTTCAGGTGAAATCCAGAAAATAAATTCTCCACATTCAGGTAAGTCTTTGATCCTTCCTTATTTGCCTGCTCAAAGCCTCCATCTTGATTGGGTTATGCATAATAATTCTCCATTACAGCAATATATGACTGGAAAGCAGGTAAATAGAGGGTAAGTACAATTCAAGTGTGATTCACAGCATAAAATCAATAAAAATGTCATCTTACAGAAGAAAGTCTATATGATTGTTTTATTTATTTTTAGTTTTTGAGAACATTCATTCATGAGTTCTGTATATATGTAATTTCCACCTCAGCTTTGTCCCACTTTCCCTCCTCCTTTGTCTCCCCAACTTCAGCTCTATACATTTTTACGTTTTAAATTCTCTCTCTTCATATATATGTATATATACACATATCATGCATATATACATATATGTTCACTTCATACACACACACACACACACACACACACACACACAAAACCTGCTCTGTCCATTTAGTGTTATTTTTAGGCATATAAGTTGAGGGATAACCACATGTGTTTGGATAACCGATTAAGGAGCTCTTAACGTGGAGGAAACAAATTCTTCCTCTCTTAGTAGCCAACAATTGTCTATAGCTCTTCAACTAAAGGTGTGGCCTCTACTTGAAACTTCTGTCCTCCTTGTCATAATGTGAAGTGGTGTCATCGTTCACGTCTTATTGTGTGGCAGTGCTGTTAAGATATTATGGGACAGCTCTCTGTCATATACAGAAAAGACTATCTCACAGAAGATGCCCTGATGCTTTGGCCTTTTAGAATCTTCCGTCTCCTTTTTCCTCAGTATTTCCCGAGTCTTAAGTGAAGGGATTGCATTGTTGCATCATCTGGATGCAGGCACCCCATGGTCAGTTATTCTTTGCCCCTGGACCAGTTGTGGATTTCTGCAGCAATCTCCATCTATTATAGAATGAAACTTCTTTGATGAGGGGTGAGATCAACACTTACTGTGAATTTAAAAATAGGTATTTAGAATGCAGTTGGGAATTATGCTGGTTTAGGAAGTAGTAGTTGCTTGTCCTGTTCTAGGGTCAATCATCTCACCATCCATGGGCTGGGTTTATACTACCAAGCATGAACTGCATCCTTGGGGATTTCTTTTCATAATGATCATAGTCATGATTCTTAGGCTTATAGCATTGAAAGACTATCAATTAATTTTTTCCCTTGGCAGCTTGCATAGTACCTTCATATACTATGAGAGCTAGTCCTCATGGAGGTTTCCAGGTAAGTTCCAGCTCAATTCCTGTAAGACCTGTGTACAAGGTATGTGATATATTTAGCAATATGGTTTTATCTTCAAGTTCTTGTAGGCAACTAAACGCAATGGCAATAGCCTAAATTGTTTTATGAGTCTCTTGGACTCATAGACAAACAACTCTAGAGGAGGTTTCTCATGTACAACACTGGGATTTTGTTAGATAGTTCATGACTCTTGGTAAGATCATTATAATCCCAAGTGATAGAACTTCCTTTAAATTATTTAAATGTGTATATATTACATAATATTTTTACATATTTATACGTATATATAATATCAGTTGAATAATCATAATGGAGAAAGAAATTTTGGAGGCCATATTGCCTGGTTGCCTGTCATGTTTACTTGTTACTTCTACTACATATTCAGAAATAAATTATAGTGACACTATTATATAATCAACATAGCAATGAAAACAGTTGTGTCTGTCTTCCTGAATATTTACTCTCCAGAGACAAGAGCTATTAGGTGTTTAACCATTATTTCCCTATTGTTATCAGCACTAAGTGCTCATGAAACAATAGAATTTAATGACCTCAAATAAAACATAATGAAACAGAACAGAGAAAAGAGCTTCATCAATTCTTTTAGAACTATGCTTGAAGAAAAAAAGGATATAAAAATATAAATTTCCACCGGGCGGTGGTGGCGCACGCCTTTAATCCCAGCACTCGGGAGGCAGAGCTAGGTGGATCTCTGTGAGTTCAAGGCCACCCTGGGCTACCAAGTGAGTTCCAGAAAAGGCGCAAAGCTACACAGAGAAACCCTGTCTCAAACCCCCCCCCCAAAATATATATATATATATAAATTTCCATCAAAATGTTAGCTAAAGATAGACATGTGTGAGATTTGAACTTTGAGTAACTTCCAGTAAAAAGTGAAATTTCATGCATTTAAAAGACTTTGATTCAGAATTACTCGAAACAGGAAATTGGTAGGACAAAAATATCAGTAGTTAACATTGAAAAAAGGGGACAATTAAAACCTATAGGAATATTTCACACATGCGTATGGGAAACACATGAGCCGGTAAAAAAGAAATTCATTCTCAGTTATGTATCTGCAATTAAGAGTACCTTTGACTTGACAACAAGTCTACAGCATCCCAGGAAGTCAATAGAGTGATTTCCTTTATAATGAGGTCTTCTATTAAAATTCTTATTTATCACATGTGAATGATGCCAAATATAAGTACATTAATGATATAAGGTTACAATTTCTATTTAGTGCCCAAAAAGAGCACTTAAAATGATGCCAGCAATTGAACTCGTTGCTCTGACAAAGTAATTATGTAAGTTGTTCTAAAAGTTTTAGAAGCATCACTCTATAAATTCTTTGTCTTGAAACTACCATATATTGAGTCTTAATGACATATTGATTGTTGCTTTACATGCTAATTTTACAGGCTCTACATTTCCTGCTTCTACCTTTCTTTTTTCTGCCCCACTTCAGGGGACAAAATAACACTGAACTCATTTACAATTTATTTGTTTAACGCAATAAATTTTGTGAGATGACAATTATAGTTGGTTAAGCTATGGAGATACTTTAGAAAAAATTGAAAGTCTATGACTTAGTGAAAAGAATCTGTGATAACATTCTGTAATAAATACAATCTTGAAAGAACATGTTAAATAAAAAACTTATTTAAATATTATTTGTTCTATTGATCAATAACTATCCCAGAGCCACCTTTTATGAATTTGAAACTCCACTGAAATGGAAGAACACCAGGGATATCCAAGAAAGATTATTTCAATTTACTTCTTACACAAACCACACATGCCACTCATGGAAGTCAGCATGATATTTCCACATTACAAGTCTTGGTAAATTTATCCTTCATTTAAACCTTTGAGAATACATTTTAGAGTTGATACTTTAGAATTTTGCTTTTAGAGAGAAAAGGGAGACTAGATGACAGTGACATATGGAAATATTAATGAAAACTATATCTCCCTGGACAAAATCACAAGAAACATTGTCTTAGTTACTGTTATTGCTGTGAAGAGATGCCATGACCAAGGCAACTTCTTTTTTTTTTTTTTTTTTTAGATTTATTTCTTTATTATGTATACAGTGTTCTGTCTGCATGTTTGCCTGCATGCCAGAAGAGGGCATCTGATTTCATTATAGATAGTTGTGAGCCACCATGTGGTTGCTGGACATTGAACTCAGGACCTCTGGAAGAGCAGCCAGTGCTCTTAACCTCTGAGCCATCTCTCCAGCACCACCCCACCCCTAAGACAACCCTTATAAAAGAGAGCATTCAATTTGGGGCTCGCTTACAGTTTTAAAGGGTTAGTCAATTATCATCATAGCAGGAAGCATGGTGGCAGGCAGGAATGGGGATGAATAAGTAGCTTAGCACTGCATCCTGATCCACAGACAGCAGTTAGAGTAGCTGAGAGCTCTACATATTGATGCACAGAAAGCAGGCAAACAGAGACACTAGGACTGGCTTATGTTTTTGAAACCTGAATGCCCATCCCCAGGGACACACCTCCAACAAGGCCACATCCACTCCAACAAGGCTGAACCTCCTAATCTTTCCCAAACAGTTTATCAACTGTGAGCTAAGCATGTAAATATGAGTCTATGGGGACAATTCTCATTCAAACTACCACAAACGTAAATGTAGAAGTGGTCATTCTTAAAATGCCTTTTAACTGGATGAAGAAACAAGAAATTTTGAATTTCACCAATAAGGCAAATCTCAAAGAAACAAATCATTGACTCCTCTGACTGATGCCTACTTTGCTAAAGGAATCTATGGAGAAAAGGAAGAAAATACATAGAAAAGGGAAGATTTTGACTTTATTTCTAAACAAAGGAGTATAGTGATAACTCACCGGCATATTGATTCACATCTGTGCAACTGTCGATGATGTTGAACTTCTTTCCATGAGATGAATTGCCATCTCAATGCCCTCATTTATGGTCATGATCATTGCTTATAATGTAATTATGTCATTTTATTCAATCGCTGTCCTGTGAAATTTTCTATACATGCTTGTTTTTTCATTGTTTCTATGTATTTGTTTTTAGTATAAAGAATTGTAATTTATTGCTTAAATGACCATTTGCATCCTGAAATCACCTTAAACTTACTTATTTCTAGGGTTATACTTGCATGTTTTTTTATATTTTCTTTGTAGACAATCATTTCATATACAAATATGTGCAGTTTATTATTATTTAACTCCAATTTCTATTTTCTTCATATTATGTTGAAAATAACTTCCAGTGATTATGAAATAAGGATGGTGATAGTAGAAATTTTTCCTTTATTCCTAATCTTACATGAGAAGCATTCACTCTTTCACACTTAAGGATGAAGTTAGCTTTATAGTTGTTATAAATGTTTTTTATCAAGCAAAGATGGACATTACTTGGCCCCATCCTTGAATGAAAGCTGAGGTGTATTTATTATGAAAGAGTGTCTTGCATTTTCTAATATTATTTCTGAGTAAATGAGATTATGCAATTTGTCTTCGGTAGTCTGTTCATATGAAAAATTATAATAGTTGATATTGGAATTGAACACCTGTATACCTGGTGTCAGTTTTTTTTAAATGGGTGCTTCATTTTACTGATACTGAAACATGCTTATACTTGGATAAACCATTTAAGTTCACAAAGGGTATTGTTTTTGTTTTACATTACTTTAGCTTCATGAGGATAATCATAGCTTTTTGATGATGTAAGTTCAGAAATATTTTCTAGAATAGATTATATCAAACTGATGCTACTTCTTTGAAGATTAGAAATGTTCTATAACAAAAGCATCTAAGCCTTGGGACACCTGTGCCTGGGATTTTTCATTATGAATTTGATCCTTTAATAGTTAAATAAATTATTCACATCATCTAGTTTATCTTGTTTGAAAGTTATTTTTAATTTGTATATTTTGAGAACTTCTATGTCTTCAACCTTCTCAAGTTCTTTTCTTACCACTAATTATTCACAGATTTCTATTGTGAACTTTTCAATGGCTGCAGAATCTTGGCTATTGTGAAACACATTCCAATAAGCATGGGCACATATTGCTTTCACTTCTTTTACTCAAATACTTTGAAGTGGGATTCCTGGACCATATGTAGCCCATGAAATGCCCCCAAATAGCCAAATTGCTCTTCCTCAAGAAGAAAAACTAGACTTATTTCACAATCTGATTTCAAGATGCACAATGAAGCCCTGGTAATTAAATAATATGGTACTGATATGGAAACACATCTATTTCCCAATTGATAGGAATAAAAGACTAAGAAACAAATCTACACAGTTATGGTCAACATAACTCTAGCAAAAGAGCCAAACATACTGGGGAAATAGTATTGAAATAACAAAAGCTAATAGGGTCCAGCCTGAAGAGCTTTCTTCCAGAGTCCAAGGAAAGCACTACAACTGGTCAGGAAAACTACTTATCTGTGAATAAATCTACACACACACACCTTGCTCTTTCAGTCCATCAGTTTATTGTTCTAAGTAAGCTTCAACTCTGCCTCTGATCTCTCTGCTGTTCTCTCTTTGATCTACTGCTTCTTTAAATCTACAGCTTCTTTTCAGTTCTCATTATTAGCTCCTCTCTTGCCTGACTATCCTTACATTTCTAACAGGAGACCCCTTGCAATCCTGAAAAAAGTTTCAAAACCCTCAAGGTCATAGCACATTCTTTAAAAAGACAATAAGGAGCAGAGTCATTACCATGGTAACGCAAGGTGCCAAAGTTTCAGGACCAATGGGAGGGAGTACAGTGCCCAGTGAGACAAACTCTGAGACACAGCTTTTTATCAGCATACTTGGCAAACAAAGAATTGGCAGACTTTTCTTAGCGTGTTTTGTGTTAGTAACCTTGATGACATACCTGCGACTCTGACCTCATGCATAACTGTAAAGTTTTAAACTTATGATCTGTATACAAAAGCCTTTAGTCTAGTTTGAACTTGCTTTGAGGTAAAAATGAGCTAAACGCATACAGTTTATGTTAGACTGAGGAGAGATTACTATTTTCTGTGTTATTCTGAGCAAAAGGAACAAAGCAGGCTTTAAGTGTCTACAGTCTCGTGGAACAATGGACCTTGCTATGAAGCATATCCTAGTATATTTTCTATATGTCAAAATTCTACAGCTAAATTAAGAGTCATCTTCCTGTCCACCCACAGATATATGTGCCCATAAGACTGAGATGTAATCATGAGATTACATATATATTACATGAAGATGCATAGTAATGGGGAGATAGCATAGCTGTCATTGCATAAGAAGTTTACAACAAGAAACAGCCAATTCATTCAAAAGGCAATAACTCCAACAAGTCTTGCATGACAGCTTAGTCCTCTGTCAGAACCCTTGGCTCTGATAGGTTGACGTTTTGAACACTAGTTGTCACCTGCTGTATACTCCCATGGCCGTTTGCTACCAATAGCTCTCAATATCAAAAAGTCCATGAAGAAGAATAAAATTGGACTCAACACAGATACAAAATTTAAACTAGAATGAACTAAAACATCAAGCTTAACATCAATAACTATAGGATAGTTTGGAAGAAACATGAAGTGAAATATTTATGGTATTACTATTAGAAATGATAAATATATATAAATAGATAGATATCCCAATAACCCAAATATACATATTTGGCATGTTGCCACAAAAGCTCAGGCAACAAAACCAAAAGACAAAGTTTGCTTCAAGTAAAATATAGTGTGGGGATCATAGAAAGCAATCAACAGAATGAAGAATCATGTTACGGAATGGTAGAAAATGAGCCACACTATATATCTGATGAAAAATTAATACCTAACTCAATAGAAAAAGATTGTCACTAACTACCAAATTAGAAAATGGGAAAAAAGACCCCAATAGACTTTTCTCCAAAAAAATGACAAACAGATAGTAATTAGTTAGGCAAAAAAGACATCAAGATCACTAGTATCAAATCCAAACAAAAATGTCATTTCATAACTAAGAGAATAGTTATCATCAATCATCAATAGTTATCATCATCTCTACATTGAGGATGTGAGAAAAGAAAATCCTGGACACTGTTAGTGGGAAAATGAACCTGTGCAATCATTATAAAAACAAGGAAATACCGAGGAATGAAAATTAAAAATGGAAACAAATATAATTTTTTTTGTTTTCAATTTCAATGATTTCTAGTTTTTTCTTCATTATTCCCTTCCTGATCCTTTACATAGACTTATTGTTTTTCTATTTCTATTATCTGGGTATAAGGGCTTTGGCTAATCTATTATTTTAGGCATTGGAGGTATAAATCTTATCCTCAAGACTGACTTAGCTATCTCTCATGTGTATGATATGCTGTGTCATTATTTCCATTCAGTTTTATGGACATGTTAGATACTTTAAGATGTCCTCTGCATCCTATGGAATAGTTAAAGTTGTATTTGTAAATATTCCCATGCTAGGACACATTCTTGTTACTTTGTAATTGGTTTCTAGTTTGTTTTTCTTATGGTCAGAGAACATATTCTTTATTCTTTCATTTCTTTTATTTTGTTGATTTCTGTTGTTGTTGCTGTTTTTACTGACCCAGGATATTAGTTGTTGGAAATTTAACTTTTTTTTTTGTTAAGTGGTTGCATGTCTGCTAGTTTGCTTAAATAGTGAATGAAGGTTTACTCTTGGTAAAAAAAAAAAAAAAAAAAAAAAAAAGATTCATCCCTCTTGTAATATAACGTGAGGAGACCATGATGGACCCTTAAGCAAATCCAAGAGTCACTCAAGACCGCAGGAGTAGAGGGCTGGTTTGGCTTGTCTGGCTGGGGCTCCCTGGGAAGAAGAAGAGGTTGCATGCTCTGAGGAGTCAAACATTCATCGGCCTCAGGGCTAGAATGTTACTGTGTTTTCCTTGCCCAGTTTTAGAGTCCCCCTTTCCCTTTAGTCTCTGGGGTTTGATCAGAATAAACCTTGCATAGAAATTTTCAGAACATTCTGTCTGGAGTTGATTTACGTCTCTAAATGTGTAAATTTGTTCTATTTCATTTTTTAATGAAATTTGGGACATTTCCAGCCACTGTTTTAATAACTTCACAAGCTCAATTTCTCATTTCACTCTGGGTATATAGTGATACCATTGATAAATTGCTAGTTCTTTTGTTATTACCCCAGAGGCCTCTTGGGAGCTGTTCCCTTAAAAACATTATTTGCAATTGCTATCAACATAGGTTTCATGAACGTAACAGATTTTAAAGTATTCTCTTACCTTTTAAATAGTTTCATCTAGAGAGGCTGAAATTTCCACCCAGACCTGAGCCTGTCATTGTCTTCACGTGTTGTTTTGTTTTGAGACTATGGTGAAGACTTGGTGCTGCCCCATGAAGGCACTGATAACCCAGTGGAGGGGGGGGATGTTAACTAACATCATTGGGATTTTTCCACGTGCTCAGTGAGAGGCAAAGTATCTAACTCACATGATTTCCCATTGACATAGGAATACCCCTGGTAAATACATTCTGTTTATATTCACAGAGGAGAAAACTAAAGATGATAATTTCCATTCTTTTACTGATGTGTTAGGAGTACCGGGGTGTATTGAAGATTTGCACCTTTGAACCTTTCCCTGTGATTGCAAAGCATGGGTTCTTTCTGTTGCACATGTGAGGTACTTCTCAAGCTAAATTCCTGGAGCACCCCCTGAAGGAATGCCTTTATCCTCCACATCTTTAAAGCTTCTTTCTGACATCCAGGCTAACTCAGCTGCTTACTTTGTAATCCAGTCAAATGCAGCAGCAATTTTATATTCTAGCCTTTGAGTCTCAGATCCAAGAAGCTGGCAGCAGCATGAATTCCTTGGTGTAACAGAACTGTAGTGATCTGTCAGTTGGTTGATGCCACGTTCTGTTCATCACAATGGACTTTTTTTTGTTGTTGTTGTCAGAAATGAAAATCACTGCAGAGAAGTGAATTTGAGAAACAATGTAAGAACCATTTAACTTAAACAGAATTTTAACCTAAAAGATTTCAATAAAAAAAGTTTTACTTCCCATACCAGTAAGCAACTACCACCAAAAAGAAAAAAAAAAGAAAAAAACAATAGAATGTTACAACACAAAAAAAAAATCCCTCTGGGTTTGCTGTTACCATCATCTCTCCAGTTTCTCCATAAGCGTGCTCTGCAAAAGTTCACCATCTTCTCTAGACCATTCTCTTTCCAACCTCCCGTTCTGAGGAAACACCAAGCAAAAGCTTCCCTATGGACAACTGGACCATTCTGAGGGAAGAATGGAGTACCTTAAGTTACTTAAAACTCCCACAGGTGATAGGGCTGACCCCTCCACCAACTAGTATGACAATATCACACTGGAGAGACTGTTAGATGCTGTATCTCAGTTTCTGTTACAGCCACGGCTGAGTAACTCTACCTTGGCTTCTATGTTGGTAACACAAAAATATACCTTAGTAAACTAGACTACCTCTCACTATCTGCATATCAGATACTTTATTCTAAGATATGACTCTCCTTCATGGACCTCAGTCATACCTTCTATGTTTTGACTCTTGTTCAATTTTTCTTTAATGAAGCAAATGTGGTGCATTTAATTTGACAGCTCTTGACAATCTCCTGTTCTAACTCTGAAGCTTTAAATCACACAAAATAAAATTCCTTATTATCACTCCTATAGATTTACCTAAACCAGTTAATTTTCTCTCTCTAGCTCTTTACATCTCTCATTCATACTAACCAAACTATTATAATGTTCCTAAGAGAATGGCCATAGCTGGTGTCACCAGCAGGCTGCAAGCTCAGAACACTAGTGTGCAAGATTGTCTTCCCACCCTTACTTAATTAATATGTCTCTATGGGCATCTATATGCTTTTTCACAGAACTCTTCCTAACCATTTAACATAAATGTTTACATTTCAGTCCTCACCACTTCACATCTCTTGGGATAGCTGTCATCAAGGTGTCCATAACTACAGCTCTTGTCACATACTGTTTTCCATCATCTGTCATCTCTGCTAGACTGTGTCATGAAGATGGAACTTTGCATCATGTATACATTTCTATAAAGGATAACTTACAAGTGGGCAGGCAGAGAGGATACTGGTAGTAATGGCCATCTCCCTACCTCTTTCTTTGTTGTAGTATGCTTCGCAGATACCTTTTCCTGGAACTGCCCAGTGTTTCCTTACCTAATACAAATGATTTACTTTTGAACCTGCATAGGATTTGCTTGTTAATTCTTGCCAGGCCACATTCTAACTGTTTGAACTTGAACAATGAAGTTTAATTTATTTGGCTCCAGCTCTCTAATAGTTAAAATAATAATAATAATAATAATAATAATAATAACACAGATCTGCAGAGATAGCACATCAGTATAGCACACTTGTTAGTCTTGAAGAGGATGGGAGTTTGGATCCCAGCATCCACGTCAGGCAGATCAAAACTTCCTGTGATATTGGCTCTCAGGTATCCAAAGCCCTCTTCTGCCTCCACAGGCACACACACTCACACTCTTACACTCATAAATAAAAGTAAAATCTTTAAAAGTCATAAAAACACTTATTTCAAACAGTTATATCAAACATTAAATTAACTGTCATGAAATTAATATCTCTTTTTTTGTTTTTTGAGTTAATATCTCTTAAATATACATCTATTGTAGGCTTATGGTATTTATTAAAATTGTATCACATCTCCATTTCTTAGCAGCTTGTAATGTCATTTATAATAATTAAACACAACTAGGTCTTGCTAGTGAATTTGAAATTAGAACTTAAACTATTTTTAATATTCAATATGCCAAATATTTAAGTCATGAGTAAATCAAGTAAATTGTGTATAATTGTTTGCTTTGGAATTAAAGAAAATGACACCACATGTAAAGGTAATTAAGATATACTGCATTCATCTATATTTTTCATTATTCTTTTAAAATGTCACTTCTTCACAAATTTTTAATTTCTGGATACTTCAAACCTTTCTCAAGTGTCCTGAGCCAGGACTTAAGCTCTGACATTAGTCTTCTGTTTGAAAAGTCTAAGGACTTGTGATGAGTTGGTCTGTGGGGACACTGAGCTGAAGAGACATCACAGAGACTGAATCAGAGAGTACCTAGTCTCTTGAGAATCCAGGAAATCTCTAGTATCCATGGAACAGAGCTCAGACATCATTTCTCCAATTATTTTCTCCTCACATATATATTATAAGTCTATGTTGCTTAGTAATGTACACTTCTGTTTTGTGCATTTTCTCAGTTTGTGTGAGTGATTGAGTTCCTGGAAATTGTGAAGAACTTGGCAATAAATATGCGTTTTAAACACTTAATAGCTGTTATGTTGCAATACAGTATGATCTCAATTTACTAGAATTCATCATGCATATTTAAAATATGAAGCACTTGAGTATCATAGTACAAATGTCATAATGCAAATAACTGAAATAAATATAATAAATGTAACCTTATGGCAATTGCCATATGGGAGTTTTGATGTACAAGGTAACTGAAAGACAAATAACACAAAATAATGATGAAGCCCGAGCAACTGATTACTGCATTGGGTATTATATGAACTATACATTTTAAACTGGGATCTATAAAACAAATTTTTTCCCCAAATGGAAACTAAACTATTAGCCATGATATTGAAAAGAGAAAATTCTGACAAATAAGAGATTCTGATTGAAATACAGTACAGTGACATACATCTCTAATTCCAGAATTCCAAAGAAGAGATAAGATGCATGGACAGGGAAAACTGTCCTTAAAGTCAAAGTCCAGCTCATAAGGAGTAAGTAGCATAAACAATAGAGACACTTACCTTACAAAACAGAAGGAGAAAATAGACTGCACTGTTGTCCTCTGACATCCATCGGAGTGTCATTGTATGCATGTTCCTGCACTCATACCCACATGCAAACATGCACAAAAATCTTTAATATGTTTTTATTGAAAACTAATTTTTGTGCAATATATTTTGATCATGGTTTCCTCTCTACACCTCCTCCAAGATTCTCTCTCTGCATCCAACCAACCCCATGCCCTCTCTCTCTCTCTCTTTCTCTCTCTCTCTCTCTCTCTCTCTCTCTCTTTCTTCCAAACAGGAAAAAATAGAATTTAAAAAAAACAATAAGTAAACGTATAACACACACACACACACACACACACACACACACACACACACACACACACGCATGCCATAAAAACACAAGATCTGAAATAATAATATGAAAGCGAAAGACCAGTAAGAAAAAAATTATTGAAACAAAGCAATATGAGTCAAAAATTCTACATAAATATCATGGAGTTCACATTTTGTTGGCCATCAGTTGCTGGTCATGGAGCCCACCCTTCAGTATGGTTTATCCACCCTGTGAGACTCCTTTGGAGAAAACTAATGTTTTGTGTGCAAATGGAGGCCAGATGGAGATAGCTTCTTGGTAGGGAAGAGTTCGTGTACACTTTCACTTCTCAGTAGTGGAACTCCATCAGCGTGAACCTGCATACTCTCACATCTCTGTGAGCTCATATATGCAACAGTCCTGTTAACACAGATTTTTTTTGGAAGAGTGAGGTTAACATAAAAGAGAATCTCATCAGAAGAAAAGTTTAAGAATAAAATCAAAATGAATTCAGTATAAAGGGTCATAGGATATTAAGAGAAATGAACAAGAATTAGATGTATTTTGAAGATACAGACAGACACTAAGATTGCAACTGAATGTCTCAGTAGAGAGTACAGTGGTTTATATCATAAATGCCCACCCCAACCATAACGCAAATGTCTGACTACAAGCTGGGGGACTATTTTTGAGAGATAGTGAGATATTTAGGATGCGGGGAATAGCTGGAGAAAGCTAATGTATCCCTGAGTGGGGATTTGGAACCCACCTTATCCTCTCTCTTTTTGCTTTTCTTTCATTGTGTGGTAAAACAAGCCCCCTGTACCACATACCCTATAATAATGTTCTGCTTTGCCGTAGGCACCAACATGCAGACGCTGTGATTCACAGAGAACATTTCTTCCTGGTTACTTACTTTTTGGAAGCATTTGGTATAGATATGAGAAGCTGACCAATACAGCAGCTTTAACAGTCATAATGTTGGGAAAATCTCAGGAAATAACCAACACTGTTAGACGGAACCAAGAGTTCTTATAGGAAATACTGTTTGATATATCTATGAGGCATCATTTGGAAATGTCAGCAAGTCCAGTATCAATATGATTCTAAAGGTCAAAGGAGAACTGAAAAGAAACAAAGATATTATGAGTCATTGTTATTGATAGAATGTACATCTTCAGTTTCTTGGGACAAGTTTTCAAAAGCCAAACCTGAAATATATGAATTATTATGTGCTGGCTGAGGAAAAGCCAGAATGAGTAAGCAGCTCTCTTTAGAGGCTCACAGTGGATTCCTCTCTGGCATTGTGTTCTGCACAAGTTCCCAAATTATAAGAGAAACCTAGTTGAATAAATAGTTCAGTGATATTGAATAACGGCAGAATATGGGAAATGCAGTTACTAACAGACAATCCATAGATAGATTAGTCAAAATAGTGAATTTAGCTTTGGAATATGAAGACAAATGTAAGGCTAAATTTACTATATACCTTTGGTCAAATCTTTGCCTGTGCATTTAGCCACCAAATACAATAACAGTAATAATATAACTTAAAATATATCACTTAAAATATATTTTGTGATTCATGAATGTAATTGCCATTTCTAAAATTTAACAGTTTGTATCACAATGAAAATAGGACTATCTTGTTTTTAGGACTCAAGTAACTATTACTTTTGAGGAATGTTTTCATTCTATGTGTATGTCTCTCCATGATGTTACGCATGTGTATGGGATACAAGAAGATCAACACAAATGGGGTTACAAGTGCTGTGATCCACAGATGTGGGTGGATGCTGGGAACTGAATTTTGTACAAACAGCAAGTATTCTTAAATGGAGAACCATATTTCCATCACCATGGTTAATTTTTATAACTTTGGTTTCCCCAAAGATATTTATGGCTTGTTGAAAATCACAGAAACTCCCCTAAAATTAACTTTTGAATTACTATCACATAGAATACCCTCTAAATGTTCTATGTCTTAAAATATTGTTTGATATTTTTTAAAAAATGATATAAAGATCCATAGAAATGGCTCAGCGGGTAAAGGGACTTTTCTGAAGCCTCATATACTAAGTTTGATTCCCTCCAAACACACATGGAAGGGTAGAACTGATTCTAGCAAGTTGTCCAAAATAAATGAATAAATTTAATATTTTTAAATCATGTAAAATATTACTCATGAATGGTTGTTTCTTAAATTAGTCTATGCAAAAATAAGTTAAACAGTATCTAAATATAGTGTCTGTGAGTTTTATGGTTTTTAAATTATTCTTGCTTTTTGAAATCCATTGTTAGTTGTACATCTTCCCACCCCATCCTCTGATCCACTCTCTTGTCACTCTCCCCACCTAAACTTGCCTCCCCCTAATTCTCCTGGTCCCTTTCATTTCATCTGCATTTTACTAACTTCTACCTATTAAGATCTTTCTTCTTCATCCTCACCAATGATACCTTTCCAGTCTCCTGAATTCTTACACATATTCCAAGTGAATCACACATAGCTATTGATTCAAAACTAAGTTTCACATGAGTTAGAACGTGACATTCCTGTCCCCTGCCCCCTTAGGTTTGGGTTTTCTTACTCACGATGCTATCAAGTTCTATACATTTACCTTCAATTTTCATAACTTTATTTTACTTTCCAGCTGAATAAAACTTTATTATGTACACATACCACACTTTCATTCTCTATTCATCTGCTGATAACCATCTAGGCTTCATTCATATCATATATATTTTGATCAAAGTGTAGACAATGAGCATCTGGTCTTAAACACACTTTGTAGGTGAAGATGACCTTAGACTCTTGATCCATTTGATATGTATAAGGCTCAATCTAAAATGAGAAATCTATATAATACCCTTTCTGTAAGGATTAGGTACCATTGCAGATGAGGTGGAAAGACTATAATTGCCAGAGGTCAGAGAGGATTAGACTGAGGGGTAAGCAGTGTCTTCTAGACATAAATAAACCAATGCACTCAAGAACTCACAGCTACTGTGGTTATCTACATGAATACATGTACAGGACCAAGCCAATCAACACTCTTACATAGAGGCAGAAAGAATACATGAGCACACACTTATAAGTGAGGAGATATGGATAGTTGATGCCCACTGAGAGATAGTTAGTTTTCTTTAAGGATGCAACCCCTGGGAGATCAACCAAAGTTTAGTAGATGGGTCCACATCCATAATTGTTAAGTCAGTACAAATTGGATATGGTGGGTCCAGTCTGCAAAAAAAAAAACCACAAAAGAGAAAATGAAATTAGGAGAGGAGGGCATGGGAGGTAGGGGTTGATCTGAGAGTTGTTAGGGGAGGAGTGGGAGATAAATGTAATCAAAATACATTGCATGAATTTCTTAAAACTTAAGAAAATTATAGTACAATAACTTTTCAATATATATATATATGCATGTATGTATGATCGTTATACAATTCTACATTTCCTTGTCACAAAATCATCTCTTAGATACATATGAATATACTCTCTACCTCAAGCTCTGGGCAACCACTGATTTATTTACCATCTTATGGTTCAATCTTCATGAAAAACTTCATCTAAATAAACATATACAATATACAGTATTTTCTGCCTGGCTTCTGACACTTGGAATAATGAACTTAACACTTAGGTGAAACAAATTAATGTTTGTTTAGTGCTGCATTGTTTTCCAATGCTGAGAAGTATTCCATTATATACTACCTTGCAGATTATGTTGAACATTTTATTTGTCTTTATCTCTTCATAGTTGGTGGTCATTTAAATCGCTGGAATGTTTGGCTATCATAACTGAAGCTGGTATGAACTAGTGTGTTTACATATGTGAGTGAACAAACATTTAACTTTTCCTCGTGGAAAAGGTGAGTTGGGATTAAAATGTTTGTTAAGTATTTGATACGTGTATGTTAACCAAAGAAACGGCCAGAAATATTTTCCAAGTACTTATATCATCTTATATTCTATGAAGAAATAATTAGAAGGTTTTCTATCTGAATTTAGATCATAGAGATAAATTATTTTATGTGACAGTAATGAACGAAAGAAAATGGAAGTGAATTCTAAAATACTATATGTTCTCTAAACTCAGTCAGTATTAAGCTGAAGTAGATTGTGATAAATAAAAAATTCGCATTGTAATCTGGAGAAAAATATACAAAATGATGAAAAAATAACAGATAATTGCTCTTGGTTTCCCCTCAGACATTGAAGGTAAGTCTTTAATTTTGAAGACACAGCATGCTTATAACATAGGACTCGGACAATTCAAGCTGGCTTACCTGCAAGCCTCATTCCACATGTCCAGCTTCCTGAGTACCAGAAAATACTATGCAAGCAGCCAAGGAAATGAAACTATTAATAACCTTACCCAGCCATGATACCTTTGAACCACAGCAATGGCTAGAATGGCAAGATATCACTAAAAGTGAAGGAAGTGTCACTCACATGTTGATGGTAGCCAGCACTTGTTCATTTGGACTTAAGTCTACTCAACCAAAGGGAAACCTATAAAATTCCTGGTACTCTTGAGGTCACAAATCTTAGAATAAAGTCTATTACTGCCACTTTGCTTGGCCACAATAATTACTTACTTCATTCTAAATTGTATCATCATACCCAAATATGAATGTTGTTTTTACCACTCATCAAAGAATCTTCTCTTTCCCACAAATGGAGACCATCACAGAAAATCACAATTGAACGTAATGAAGAGATCAACATATGAGGGAGTCCAGACCAAATAAACACATGTATAATATAGCTCCTGCATCCCTGGCACAGCATACATTTTAGGAGAGAGGGTGGAAATACCTTAAGAGCCAGAATCAGGAAGTCTTCTGGGAAACAGTCTCTAATAGAAGTGGCTATATAAACAAGACTTAAACAAATGGAGTATCAATAGACACACTAACATGGAAGCAGGAAAAAATTCACAAGTTTGACCACTAGGCAAAGAATTACAGCCAACTAATGACTACTGAGAGAGGGAGAATTAGCTTCTCCCAGCAATGAGGCCTCCAATCAGATAACCAGTGCAAGCAGTTAGCTGAATCCATAAACACATAAATAACAAAAATGAACTCAGTAAGTTGTATTTATATATTTATGCACACACACACACACACACAGAGGTGCGCATGCGCACACATGCGTGTGTGTGTGTGTGTGTGTGTGTGTGTGTGTGTGTGTGTGTGTGTGTATTAACAATAATAATCAAAGACAAAGATGCTGTCAATTCCATGGGTGATATGGAAGGAGTTGCAGGGCAGACACTTAAGTGGAGCTGAGGGGAGGAAAAGGAAGGAAAGAAAGGGATGCAACTAATTTTAATAAAAATAAATAAGTAAAATAAGCAAATAAAGTTAAACTTTATTCTAAAAAAAAATTTTCACAGTACCTAAAAGAGATTGAATGAGAAAAACTGCCCCTTGATGTGCAGTTTCTTTCTTCCATATCATGTTTTTCTTTCTTTTAGCTCATTTAATGAATTCTCAGGTTTTGTTTGTTTATATTAGAATGGCAATTTGATTCCTGTCTTTAGTTTCTGTTTCCTTCCTAAGAATCTCTACTTGCAGATTCAACTTTATTCCCATAATTTCTCTCATCTTTCTGGACAGAACTTTGCTTAATTTGGTGATGGTTTTTATAATAACTGATTTTAAGATTTCACTAAATTTGATGTTC
>CABHPH010160358.1:6811-41877 GCA_902168325.1 Peromyscus nudipes | reverse complement strand
ATAGAATTAAATTATATTGTAAAATAAAATTTAAAAAAATCTAGTAGAATGTACTGGAAGGCAGATAGCTAAATGGTAGAGAATTATTTCACAAGTTAGGAACCAAATTTTTGAGCTATAATAAGTATATAATGCATTTCCCTTGGATGCCTTTTCATTTTTAGTCAGCTCCAGAAACACTAAAATACATTGGAGTTCTTGTACTATGATAGATTTATGTTTGTAATGTTAAAAGGAATTGCTAAATCACTTGGAAAGATATGCCCAGAGTAATTGATTCTGTAGGCTTCAGGCTTGTGGAAATGCTCTTACATGTTGGTTGATGCCTTTTAAGAGAATGGCTGGAATCATATAACACAACTCATTTATTACTTTTAAGTAACATTTTTTTTCTATAGTACTGTTAAATGGTGATATTTTGATGAAATGTGTCCTACTCTGCTCATTGTCTTAAGCTAAATTTTTAGGGCTAAAAAGACTTTGTTATAATTTTTCCTTTCACAATACAGTTTGATCCTGTTCTTATATGTTTTTTTATTGGTATCTAGAGGGCAATTTGAATGTCATAGAGGAATTTGCATAATATATTAATGAAGGAGCAGTCATATAGTCACAAATTTATACTTGATTATGCTCTATTGTTGTATGATAAAGGGTTTTCTAGTGTGGAATTAAGAAATTTTCTGTTTGTCTTATTGATGAAACAATCCAAACTTGCAACATTTAGTATGAAGTTAACTTAAGGGTTACCAAATGATGTTTTATTAATGAAGAGAAAAATAATGCCTAAACTATGAGTTTCACTGGATTAGAGGTACCTTTAGAACCATCTTTTCAGTCACAGGGGACTTATTTTTATAGAACTGAGATGAGCACTTATACTTTATGTAAATTCACATGTAATAATTAATTCTCCTGGGATAATAAGTACTTAATAAATCCTCAAGGACTTGTACCTTCCACTGAATGGTTTGTAATATAAATATGAAATATTAAGATCTAGATATCATTTGCTAGTTCCCAGTATATAAATTTAGAACATATTTCTGTTTGTAAAGAATGAACTGATTGCTAATTTGTCACTTTATTGTCAGCTTCAGCCAAATTAAATTCTACTCTTGGCTCATAGATGAGAACATGTCTATGAACTTGGAACTCAAGTTAGAAGAAAATACAAATGGCTGTTTTAACCTTGACCTGTCTGTTTGTTATTTTAAACAGCTCAAAATAACTTGTAGATATTAAGTAATTGATTTTCCACACCTAGCAATTTAAGTTTCCTCTGTTAATGTGACATTTCTAGTGAGAAAGCCTTGTTATCAGAAAAATAGAGTGTGGTAGTATAAGGTGCTGGTGGTAAATGCTTCTATCATACTGTAGTTATTAGACTGATGAACACATGATATCTTCCTTTGGCACTGTTTAGGAGATATTGCTGTTACACTACAATGACATTCTTTGTTTCATGTAATAAGAAGATAGACAAATTCACATTTTTTTTTGGTTTTTCGAGACAGGGTTTCTCTGTGTAGCTTTGCGCCTTTCCTGGAACTCACTTGGTAGCCCAGGCTGGCCTCGAACTCACAAAGATCCACCTGGCTCTGCCTCCCGAGTGCTGGTATTAAAGGCAAGTGCTGGGATTAAAGACATGCGCCACCACTGCCCGGTCAAATTCACATTCTTACCCATCACCTTTTCACCATTTTTAGACCTATTAATTTATTTAATATGTGCAAGTGTGCACATGTCAATGCAATAGTGTGCATGTAGAGGTCAGAGAACAACTTGGAGGTGTTGTTTCTATTCCTCAACCACGTGTGTCACAGGGATTGAACTCAGGCCATCAGACTTGGTAGCAAGTGCCTTTGCCTCCTGAGCTATCTCGCTACCCCCTATTTACCCATTTAAAAAATTACTATCATTGAATGTTGTATGAAACCACTTAAGTGATGGATTGGACAAAAATATCACTACTATAGGGAAATTTCACATGTTCAAATAAAGATGACGCAAAATGCTTATATTCTACTAGCTTTAAGAGATGCATGATATCTGAGAAAGCAGATCAGATGAGTGTATGGTAGGATACTGATATGTATTTATTTATTTAAATTAATTTTTTAAATTTTATATCCCAACCACAGTTTCCCCTCCTCCTCTCCTCTCATTTCCTCCCTGACCTCCCCTCTGCACACCCCAATCCACTCCTTCTCTGTTTCTGTTCAGAAGGGGACAGGCCTCCCATGGGTATCAACAAAACATGGCCTATCAAGTTGTGGTAAGACTAAGCACATCACCTTGCATTAAGGAGGGGTAGGGCAATCCAGTATGAGGAATAGGTTCCCAAAAGCCAGCCAAAGTATTAGGGACAGCCCCTGCTCTCACTGCTAGGGGTCCCACAAGTAGACCAAGCTACACAACTGTCACATATATGTAGAGGGCCGAGGTCAGTCTTATGAAGGCCCCCTGGTTTTTGGTTCAGTCTCTGTGATCTCTTATGAGCCCAGGTAAGTTGTTTCTATGGGTTTTCTTGTGATGTCCTTGACCCCTCTGGCTCCTATAATCCTTCCTTCCCCTCTTCCACAGGAATCCCCAAGGCCCACCTAATGTTTGGCTATAAGTCTGCATCTGTTTCCATCAGTTGCTAGATGAAGCCTCTCTGATGACAGCTGGGGTAGGCACCAGTCTGGAAGTATAGTAGAATATCGTCAGGGATCATTACATTGACATTTTTTTCCATTTGTGTTTGGTTCTATCCTAGGTCTCTGGACCATCCAGCCTCTGTGTCCTGACACTCCAGGCAGTGTCATGGGTGGGCTCAATGTTGAGGCATAGGTCTCAGTCATTTGTTGGCCACTTCCACAATATTGGCAACACCCTTACCCCAGCATATCCCATAGGCAGGGCAGACTGTAGGTCAAAGGCTATGTAGTTGGGTTGGTGTTCTAATTCCTCCATTGGAAGTCTTGTGTGGTCATAGGAGGTGGCCAGTTCAGGCTGTATATCTGCTATTGCTAGGAGTGTTAGCTGGGGTCATCCTTGTAGATTCATGGGAGTTTCCCTTGCATCAGATTTGTACCTGACCCCAAAATGCTCCCATTTCCAGGCATCTTTTTCAGTACTCTCCCATTCCATTTACCTGCCAAGTTGATCTGTGGTGATATTTTATTTGGGCACCTCCAATAAAGCTTATCTGGGGATCAGAGAAAAAAGCCAGCCACTATATTAAACATAGAGGCCAAGCAGTGGTAGCACATGCCTTTAATCCTAGCATTTGGGAGGTAGAGATCCAAGTGGATCTCTGTGAGTTCAAGGCCACACTGGGAGCAGAGCCAGGCATGGTGGCACACACCTTTAATCCCAGTGCTAGTTAATCATAGAGGTCTGGAGGTCTGGACAGACAGACAAGAAGTGATAGAGCTGGGTGGAAAGAAGAAGTGATGAAGCTGGGCAGAGAAAGGAAGTAAGATGGCAGGGCACAGAAAGGTATATAAGCATGAATATACAGGAAGTAGCTCTCTCTGGAGGCTGAGGAGTTGGTGAGGTAAGATTGGCTGTGGCTTGTCCTAGTCCTCTGATCTCTCAGTTTTCACCCTAATATCTGGCTCTGGGTTTTTTATTAATAAGACCATTTAGCAATTCGTCTTACATTGATCCTTCATGTTCCCATTCCCATCTGCCCCCAGTCTACCCACAAGATCTCTTCTATTTCTCGTTTCCAGAGAGATCCAAACATCCCCCCTTGACCCCTCCTTGTTACCCAACCTCTCTTGGTCTATGGATTATAGCATGGTTATTTTTTACTTTACAGCTAATATCCACTTATAAGGGAGTACATACCATGTTTGTCTTTCTGGGTCTGGGTTGCCTCTCTAAGGATGATTTTATCTAGTTCCATCCATTTGCCTGCAAATTTCACGATGTCATTGATTTCAACAGCTAAGTAATACTCCATTGTATAAATGTACCATATTTTCTTCATTGGTTGAGGGACATCTAAGTTGTTTCCAAGTTCTGGCTGTTATAAATAATGCTGCTATGAACATAGTTGAACAAGTGTCCTTGTGGTATGATTGTGCATCCTTTGGATATATGCCCAAGAGTGGTATAACTGGGTCTTGAGGCAGATTGATTCCAAATTTTCTGAGAAACTGCCATATTGATTTCCAAAGAGGCTGTACAAGTTTACATTCCCATCAGCAGTGGAGTAGAGTTCCTCTTGTTTCACATCACAACCAGCATAGGTTGTTACTTGTATTTTTTGATCTTAGCCATTCTGACAGGTGTAACATAGAATCTCAGAGTCATTGCATTTCTCTGATGGCTAAGGATGTTGAATATTTAGTGTTTCTCAACCATGTGAAATTCTTCTGTTGAGAATTCTCTGTTTAGATCTATATCCCATTTTTAAATTGGATTATTTGTTTTTTGATGTCTAGTTTCTTGAGTTCTTTATATATTTTGGAAATCATCCTCCTGTCAGATGTGGGGTTAGTGAAGATCTTTTACCATTCAATAGGCTGCTGTTTTGTCTTATTGACAGTGTCTTTTCCCTTACAGAAACCTTTCAGTTTCATTAGGTCCCATTTATTAATCATCAGTCTTATTATCTGTGCTACTGGTGTTATATTTAGGAAATGGTCTCCTGTGCCAATAAACTCAAGGCTATTTCCTGCATTCTCTTCTATCAAGTTCAGTGTAGCTGGGTTTATGTTGAGGTCTTTGATCCACTTGGACTTGAGTTTTGTACAGGGTGATAGATATGGACCTATTTGCATTCTTCTACATGCTGACACCCAGGTTATGCCAGCACCATTTGCTGAATGCTGTGGATATCGCTCTATATGCTGTGAATGTGTTCCTCTGATTTGTTAATAAATAAAACACTGATTGGCCAGTAGCCAGGCAGGAAGTATAGGCGGAACAAAGAGAGAGGAGAATTCTAGGGTGGAAGGCTGAGTCAGGAGACACTGCCAGCTGCTGCTGCCATAAGAAGCAAGGTGTAAAGATACTGGTAAGCCATGAGCCACGTGGCAAGGTATAGATTTATAGAAATGGGTTAATTTAAGATGTAACATCTAGCTAGCAAGAAGCCTGAGCCATTAGGCCACACAGTTTTAATTAATATAAGCCTCTGTGTGTTTACTAGGGTCCAAGTGGCTGCAGGACTGGTGGGTGAGAGAGATTTGTCCTGACCATGAGCCAGGTGGGACACAGGAAAACTTCAACTACAGTTGAAGATGCTTTCTTTTTTTTCCCTTGTATAATTTTGGCTTTTTTTTGTCAAAAATCAGGCCTGCATAGATGTGTGGATTTACTTCTGGGTCTTTGATTAGATTCCATTGAGAACCTGTCTGTTTTTATGCCAATACCATGCTGTTTTTATTACTCTATCTCTGTAGTAGAGCTTAATTAGGAATAGTGATACCTCTGGAAGTTCTTTTATTGTACAGGATTGTTTTAGCTATCCTGGGTTTATTGTTTTTCCATATGAAGTTGAATATTGCTCTTTCAAGGTCTGTAAAGAATTGTGTTGGGATTTTAATGGGAATTACATTGAATCTGTAGACTGCTTTTGGTAAGATGGTCATTTTTACTATGTTAATCCTACTAATCCATGAGCATGGGAGATCTTTTCATCTTCTGATATCTTCTTCAATTTCTTTCTTCAAAGACTTGAAGTTCTTGTCATACAGTTCTTTCACTTGCTTAGTTAGAGTTACCCTAAGATATTTTATATGATTTGTGACTATTGTGAGAGGTGTTGTTTCCTTTTCTCAGCCTGTTTATCATTTGTGTATAAGAGGGCTACTGATTTTTTTTAGTTAATTTTGTATCCAGCCACATTACTGAAGGTGGTTATCAGCTATAGGACTTCTCTGCTAGAATTTTTGGGATCATTTATGTTTACTATCATTTCATCTGCCAATAGTGAAAGTTTGACTTCTATCTTTCTAGTTTGTATCCCCTTGATCTCTTTTATTTGTCTTATTGCTCTAGCTAGAAATTCAAGTATTATAGTAAATAGATACAGAGAGAGTGGAGAGCCTTGACTTGTTCCTGATTTTAGTGGAGTTGCTTTGAGTTTCTCTCCATTTAATTTGATATCAATTTGCTATCTATTGCTTTTATTATATTTAGGTATGTTCCTTGTATCCCTGATCCCTCCAATACTTTTATCATGAAGGGGTGTTGGACATTGTCAAAGGCCTTTTCAGCATTTAGTGAGATGATCACAGGTTTTTTCTTTCAGTTTGTTTATATGGTGGATTACATTGACAGATTTTCATATATTGAACCATCTCTGCATCTCTGAGATGAAGCCTACTTGGTTGTGGTGAATGATCTTTTTGACATTGTTCTTAGATTCAGTTTGTATTTTATTGAATATTTTTGCATCAATGTTCATGAGGAAAATTGGTCTGTAATTATCTTTTTTTGTTGAGTCTTTGTGTGTTTTGGGTATCACGGTGACTGTGGCCTCATAAAAAGAATTTGTCAATGTTCCTTCTGTTTCTATTTTGTGAAATAATTTGAGGATTATTAGTATTAGCTCTCCTTTGAAGGTCTAGAAGAATTCTGTGCTAAAACAATCTGGCCCTGGGCTTTTTTTTTTTTTTTTGGTTGGGAGACTTTAATGACTGCTTCTATTTCCTTAGGAGATATGAATCTATTTAAATTGTTTATCTGGTCTTGATTTAATTTTGGTATGTGGTATCTATCCAGAAATTTGTCAATTTCTTTTAGATTTTCCAATTTTGTGGAGTACATGTTTTTGTAGTATGACCTAATAATTCTCTGGATTTCCTCAGTGTCTGTTGTTACGTCTCCCTTTTAATTGCTGATTTCGTTAATTTGGGTATTCTCACTCTGTCTCTTAGTTAGTTTGGTTAAGGGTATGTCTATCTTATTGATGTTCTCAAAGAACCAACTCTGTTTCATTGATTCTTTGTATTGTTCTCTTTGTTTCTATTTTATTGATTTCAAATCCTCAGTTTGAATATTTCCTGCTATCTACTCCTCTTGGGTATTTTTTGCTTCCTTTTGTTCTAGCACTTTCAGGTGTGCTATTATGTCAGTAGTTTGAGATTTCTCCAACTTCTTTATGTAAGGACTTGGTGCTATGAACTTTTCTCTTAACACTACTTACATTGTGTCCCATAAGTGCATTCATTTTCACTGAAGTCTAGGAAGTCTTTAACTTCTTTCTTTCTTCCTTGATCCAGTGGCAATTCAGTCGAGAGTTGTTAAGTTTCCATGAGTTTGTAGGCTTTCTGTAATTTCTGTTGTTGAACTCTATCTTTAATCCATAGTGATCTGATAAGATACAGGGGTTTATTCCAATTTTTTGTATCTATTGAGACTTGCTTTGTGAATGAGTGTATGGTTAATTTTGGAGAAGGTTCCATGAGGTGCTGAGAAGAAGGTATATTCTTTTGTATCTGATTGAAATGTTCTGTAGATATCTGTTAGGTCCATTTGATTTATAATATATATTGATTCCATTATTTCTCTGTTTGGTTTATGTCTGGACATGTTGTTTGTTGGTGATAGTGGGGTATTAAAGTGTCCCACTATTGATGTGTGGGGTTTGATGTGTGATTTAAGCATTAGTAATGTTTCTTTCCTTTCCTTTTCTTTTCTTTTCTCTTCTTTTCTTTCTTTTTTTTTTTTTTTGGTTTTTCGAGACAGGGTTTTTCTCTGTGTAGCTTTGTGCCTTTCCTGGATCTTGCACTGTAGACCAGGTTGGCCTCGAACTCACAAAGATCCACCTGCCTCTGCCTCCCAAGTGCTGGGATTAAAGGTGTGTACCACCACCACCTGGCCTAGTAATGTTTCTTTTATAAATGTGGGTACCTTTGCATTTGAGACATAGATGTTTGGAATTGAGTCATCATTTTGGTGGATTTTTCCTTTGATGGGTATGAAATATTCTTCTTCACCTCTTTTGATTAATTTCGGTTTGAAGCTATTTTATTAGATAATAAGATAGCTACACCAGCTTGCTTCTTATATTCGTTTGACTAGAAAAACTTTTTCCAACACTTTACTCTGAGGTAATAACTATCTTTGATGTTGATGTGTGTTTCTTCTATGCAGAAGAAGGATGGATCCTGTTTCCATATCCATTCTCTTAGCCTGTGTCTTTTTATTAGTGAATTGAGTCCACTGATATTGAGAGATAGTAATGACCAGTGATTATTGTGGAATATTATTTTAACTGGGCAAAGATGTACTACATTTGTTTATGCTGCAGAATAGTTAACTGAGTAAAGGTGTGTGACATTTGTTTATGTTGCATTTGTTTAATAATGTAAGGATGTGTGTTTAATTATATAAAGATCTGTTGCATTTGTTTCACCTTGCCTAACTAAGGTACCTGATTGGCCTAATAAAGAGCTGAATGGCCAATAGCTGGCAGAGAAAGGATAGGTGGGGCTGGTAGTCAGAGAGAATAAGTAGGAGGAGAAATCTATACTCAAGAGAGAAAAATGAGAAAAGAGAAAAAGGGGGAGAGATGAAGCAGAAAGAAAGGGAGATGCGTGAGGCCAGCCAGGCAGCCGCCAGCCAGCAGACACAAAATAGGACATACAGAAGGAAAAGGTAAAAAGCCCCGAGGCAAAATGTAGATGAAGAGAAAGAGGTTAAGTGATAAGAACTAGCAAGAAATAAGCATAAGATAAGGCTGAGCATTCATAACTAATATTAAGTCTCTGTGTCATGATTTGGAGCTGGTTGGTGGCCCAAAAGAAAAAGCCTGGCACAAGTGATTGTTAATTCCTGTTGTTTTGTTGTTGGTAGTGGTTGTCTCAGGGTTTCTATTGCTGTGAAGAGACCATGACCACTGCACTGCAACTCTTATAAAGAAAGCATTTAATTGGGGTGGCTCACTTATAGTTCAGAGGTTCAGTTCATTATCATCATGGTAGAGACCATGGCAGCATGTAGGCAGATGTAGTAGCTGTGAGTCCTACATCTTGCAGGCAATTGGAAGTTGATTGAGACACTGGATAGTATCCTGAGCATAGGAAACTTCAAAGCTCACCCCCATAGTGACATACTTCCTCTAACAAGGCCATACCCACTCCAACAAAGCTATGCCATGTAATAATGGCACTCCCTATGAGATTATGGGAGCCAATTACATCCAAACTATCACATTCCACTCCCTGGCCCCCATAAACTTGTAACAATATCATAATACAAAATGCATTTAGTCCGACTTCAAAAGTCTCCATAGTCTCTCACAGTCTCAACAATGTTTAAAAGTCCAAAGTTCAAAGTCTCTTTAGAGATTTACACAATCTCTTAAGTGTAATCCCTTATAAAATCAAAATTAAAGAGCAGATCACATACTTTCAACATATAATGGCACAGGATATATACATCACCATTCCAAAACATAGGTAGCATAGCAAGGAAATAGTGGACTAAAGGAAGACCAAAAACCAGCTGGGCAAACTCCAAACTCTGCATCTTCATGTCTGATGTCAAAACACTCTTCAGATATCTAATTGTTAAGCTTTATTGACTGCAACACACTTCTTTCTCTTGGGTTGGATCTACTCCCTGTTAGCAGCTTTCTTTGTCCAGTGTCCCATGGTTCTGGCATCTCTAACATCTTGGGGTCTCCAATGCAATCCAGGCTTCACCTTCACAGCTTCACACAATGACCTCTCTAGGCCTCCATTCAGGGACACCTCTGACACAGGCTTGGCCTCAGCAGCTTTCCCTAATCTCAGGGGCAATATTCTATAACTCATTCTATTCTTAACTCTAAAGCCAGAACCACATGGTCAAACCTGCCAAGTTCTGCTGTTTACTTGGTTCTGGAACATTGCCCCCTCATTCAATTACATCTTCATCAGCTTTCTGTCCTTCACTGCCTAAACTTGGCTCTCCTAAAACTGAATCTCTTCTAGATCAGGCTGGCCTCAGACTCAGAGATCCTTAACCTCTTGCTTTCCCAATGCTGGGATAAAAGGTGTGCCCCACCACACCTGGCTCTAAGCTTTTCTTTAATTTAATTCCTAAAAAGGAAGTTGGAACCTTAGCTAGGTGGGATCTTGCCCCGAGGTCACCACTCCCCTTATTTCATTTGTTCATCTGTTTTCAGCACAGAATTTATCTCCATTCCACTTTCTGATCCTCTTTTTCCCCCCAAATATTTTTCCTTGCTCAGCTGGCTTTCTCCTTTTCATTATAAATCTTCATCAGAGTTAGCACTAATAACCACACAACAGAATTAATATTAGGCTGTTTTGAGATTTTCTCTGCCAATGGAATTAATCCCAAACTCTTTTCTTTAGCCTCAGGCAGAATCTTTGGACAAGGGCAATCTCTAGGCAACATACCAAAATTCTTCTCCTCTGCAGCCTCTTGAACTAGCACCTGGAAAATCATTATCAGCACCATTATCTGTTGTGGGATATTTGTTGACATTGTAAAGACGTATCTTTGCCTAAGGTTCGCCTTTTGAGTCAATTGATATTAAGAGATATTAATGACCAGTGATTGTTAATTCCTGTTATTTGTTGTTGTTGTTGTTGTTGTTGGTGGTGGTGGTGGTGGTGGTGGTGTGTGTGTGTGTGTGTGTGTGTGTGTGTGTGTATTTCCCTTCTTTGGGTTTTGCTGGTGTGGGATTATCTATTGCCTGTGTTTTTGTGGGTGTAGCTAACTTCCTTGGATTGGAGTTTTCTTTCTAGTATCTTCTGTGAGGCTGGATTTATAGCTAGATATTGTTTAAATCTGTTTTTTTTCATGGAATATCTTGTTTTCTCCATCTATGGTGGTTGAAAGTTTTGCTGGTTATAGTAGTCTGGGCTGGCATCCATGGCCTCTTAGTGTCTGTGAAACATCTGTCTAGAACTTTCTGGCTTTCAGAGTCTCCATTGAGAAGTCAGGTGTAATTCTGATAGGTCTGCCTTTATATGTTACTTGACTTTTTTCCTTTGTAGCTCTTAATATTCTTTATATGTTTAGTGTTTTGATTATTATGTGGTATGGGGACTTTTTTTCTGGTCCAGTCTATTTGGTGTTCTGTAACCTTCTTGTGTCTTTATAGGCATGCCCTTTATAGAGTTAGGAAATTTTTCTTCTATGATTTTGTTGAATATATTTTCTAGGCCTTTGAGCTGGGGTTCTTCTCCTTCTTCTATTCCTATTATTCTTAGCTTTGGTCTTCAAATTTCCTGGATGCTTTGTGTTAGGAATTTTTTTAGGTTTAACATTTTCTTTGACCAATGAATCTGTTTCCTCTGTTGTGTCTTCAACACCTGAGATTCTCCCTTCCATCTCTTTTATTCTGTTGGTGATGCTTACATCTACAGTTCTGGTTCACTTACCCAGATTTTCCATTTCCAGAATTCCCTCAGTTCATGTTTTCTTTTTTTTATTAAGAAAAAAATTTCATTCATTTTACACACTAATCAAAAACCCCCCTCTTTCCTCCTCCCACCCCTCCAGCCTCCCCCTCCCAACCCCCCCTTGCAGGAAGGCAAGGCCTCCCATGAGGTGCCACATCCAGTAGAGGCAAGTCCAAGCCCTTCCCTGTGGTGATATTGTGTTCCCCAAAATATTGTACACCCTAATAAACTTATCTGGGCTCAGAGAACAGAACAGCCACTAGATATAGGGGCCAGAAAATGGTGGCACATACGCCTTTAATCCTAGCATTCCAGAGGCAGAGATCCATCTGGATCTCTGTGAGTTTAAAGCCACACTGGAAACAGCCAGGCATGGTGACTCATGCTTTTAATCCCAGGAAGTGAGCCTTTAATCCCAGGAAGTGATGGCAGGAAACAGAAAGGTATATAAGGCGTGAGGACCAGGAACTAGAACTGGTTAAGCTTTTAGACTTTTAGCAGCAGTTCAGCTGAGATTCATTCTGGATAAGGACTTAGAGGCTTCCAGTCTGAGGAAACAGGATCAGCTGAGGAATTGGCTAGGTGAGGTTAGCTGTGGCCTGTTATGTCTCTCTGATCTTCCAGTATTCACCCCAATACCTGGCCCTTGGTTTGTTTTTATTAATAAGACCCTTTAAGATTCATGCTACATCTAGCACCCAATGTTTGTGGTACGAATTCATGAAAAAGCTGCTTGCCTGTGGCCTTTCAGGCCCCAGCTCAGACCTGAGCTACCCTCAGCTAGTTGTGGTGGAGTATGCTGGTAGGATTTGCTGAAGGAGGGAGAGGCAGGAAGATCCCGAGTTTGAGGCCAGCCTGGGAGGCTTGCTAAAGAGAAGCTGTGGCCAGGGGCCGGCGTCCAGACACAAACGGTGGCGGTGGGACCATGGAGGCAGCGGCTGTTACTCCGAGTTGCTGGCTTCTTTTCATTGTGTTGGTGACTGTGGTGATGCTGCTACCTGGGACGAAGGTTTTGCTGCTGCTTGTTCAGAGAACAATTGCCAGGACCATTGTGTTACAAGAAAGCATCAGCAAAGGTCAGTTTGGAAAAGTTTGGCAAGACAAATGGTGGGGAGAAATTGCTGTGAAGATTTTCTCTTCTAGGGAAGAATGCTCATGGTTCCAAGAGACAGACATTTATCAGACTGTGATTGCTCCAAACCACAGATGAGGCACAAAAAAAAAAAATCTGCAGGGAACCATGGCCATGCCTAACAGCAACTTGAAATCTTAAAAGGATGATGAGACCCCACAAAGATGATTCCACATGGAATATGGTAAAGCCATTAAGCTGATTAACACCACATAAATATCGACTTTGGACTACAAACTATTCAGGACAATTTCAAGATGGCTAGCTGAGATGGTCCAAATCCACGACTACTCGAATAAGGACTTGAGACAAGCCCCACACATTCCCATTATGCAGAGACTGGACAAATGATACAGCTAACTCTCTCAGGACTTGACAATTAACCCCAAAATTTTCTTTTCAGGATTCCCTAAAGATATCTTTTCCCCCAGAAAGCAGGAAGTAATTTTAAGAAAACTACGCCCATATTCCCAAGAGGTAGGTGGGTGTTTTTTGGTCATTCAATGGCTTATGGATAATTATCATTGTTTATAATGGTTGGTTACAAGTTGTTAATTGTTAATGGTCAGGAAAAAAAGCTGAACAAGGAGATTAGATTCAGAGTTTTTGTTTGAAGAAAAAAGAAAAAGAAAAAAGAGAATATAGATATGAGGTAGATCATTGAATCTACTCTGAGAAAAAAGATAAAGAAATAATAGGATAAATGATTAGATCATTGAATCTACTCTAAAAAGAAAAAGGGGAAGATATAAAAATGACAAAAAGTAGATTATTGAATCTATTAAGAAAAAAAGAGAATATGGATAAAGAAAGAGAGATAAGATAAAAAGGGAGATTATTGAATTTACTTTAAAAAAGGAACTATTTGTTTTAAATAGGATTAGTAATGAAAATTTTTATCGGAATTTGTCAAATGTTAATGGACTGGACACAGTTATGTATTAATGGAGTTTTTCTGTCTGAATCTGTTAAATGTTAATGGACTAGATATTGTTAATGTAATTCTTGACTGTGTATATTGTATATATTTATTGGATATAGTTTTCTTGTAGTAGTTATAAGCTTTTTTAATTTTAGACAAAAAGGGGAAATGTGGTGATATTGTGTTCCTCAAAATATTGTACACCCTAATAAACTTATCTGGGGTCAGAGAACAGAACAGCCACTAGATATAGGGGCCAGAAAATGGTGGCACACATGCCTTTAATCCTATCACTTGGGAGGCAGAGATCCATCTGGATCTCTGTGAGTTTAAAGCCACACTAGAAACAGCCAGGCATGGTGACTCATGCCTTTAATCCCAGGAAGTGAGCCTTTAATGCCCCTGCCTCAAGGCTGGATGAGGTGTCCCATCATCATAGGTAGTGGGCTCTAAAAAGCCCACTCATGCACCAGGGATAGATTCTGATCCTACCGCCAGGGGGCCCTCCAAGCAGATCAAGCTACACAGCTGTCTTGCCATGCAGAGGGCCTAGTCCAGTCCTATGCAGGCTCCACAGCCATTGATCCAACTTTCATGAGTTCTCTCTAGTTTGGTTTGGTTGTTTCTGTACATTTCCCCATCATAATCCTGATGCACTTGCTCATAGAATCCCTCTTCTCTCTCTTTGGCTGGACTCTGGAGCTCTGCCTGGTGTTTGGCTGTGGATCTCTGTATCTACTTCCACCAGTCATTGGAGAAAAGCTCTGTGATGACAGTTAGGGTATTCACTGATTTGATCACTGGGGGCAAGTCAGTTCAGATCAGGCACCCTCTCCACTAGTTCTAGTAGTCCAAACTGGGGTCTATTTCCATTTTCAGATCTTGAACTGTTTCCTTTACCTGTTTATTTTTTTCTTGGCTTTCTTGGCATTCATTAAGGGATTTATTGATTTCCTCCACTTTTTTTTGTTTGTGTTTTCCTCCATTTCTTTAAGGGATTTTTTTTCATTTCCTCTTCAAGGACCTCTGTCATCTTTATAAAGTCATTTTTAAGGTCGTTTTTCTTTGCTTCAGCTGTGTTGGAATGTTCGGATCTTGCTCTTGTAGGATAGCTCTGTTCTCATGGTGCCATATTGCCCTTTCTGCACTTGGATTTGGGATGATTATAGATAGATCTAGGCATTGATTCCTGCATTTGTCTAGGTTGGATGGGTGTTTTGTTCCATTGTTTCTGTTTCCCTCTGGTTTTCTGGCCCTAGTAGACAAGGATTCTTCTGGTGGCTTGCAAGTCTTGGGTTTTGGGAGCCTTGGGTCCCTAGATTTGGCCTGGCCTCTGGTAAAGCTGAAGTCTTCTTCTGAAGTTGTAGACCAAAATATGGAGCCCAGGGGAGGGGATGCAATCTGAGATTGTTAGGTGGGCTTTAAGGAGTGTTAGCTAGCAGTGGGCGGTGTCTTATCTGGGTTTCCTAGGACCAGCCTGGCCTTCAATAAAGCTGCCAGGGCTATGGGCACAGTATGGAGTCCAGGGAAGGGAGTCCTGGGGTCACTAGGACCAGCCTGGCTTCCAGTGAAGCTTCCAGGGCTGTGGGTTAGAGTATGGAGTCCAGGAAAAGGGGTGCTGGGGTCCCAAGGACCAGACTGGTCTCCTTGTAAAACTGCCAGGGATGGAATCCCTAAATCTGACCTGGCCTATGGTAAAGCCAAAGTGTTCTTCCAAAATAGTAGGCCAGAATATGGAGCCCAGGGGAGGGGGTATAGACTATACCCCAGGGGAGGGGGTATAGTCTCCAGATATGTATTTCAATGATATCAGGTATGAATTCATCCAGTTACTATCTGATAGATAATGAGTTGAAAAATAGTATTACTATTAGTATTTTTAAAAAGAAAAAAATAATGTTAATTCTTGCCTTATACCAGAGAAGACTTGGAAGCTGTAATGGATATAAGTCCATATTACATGTATGTATAGTACATTGTGTTAAAGACTACTGAGGCTACAGTTTAATTCCTTGAAAACTTATTTTGTTTTTAGTTTTTGTTAGCTGTATTTGTATGTAGAGTACATGAACATGGGAGTTAGTTCCCATGGAGGCCAGAAGAGTGTATCTGATCTTCTGGAACTGGCATTACAGGAGGCTGTGAGCCACTGACATGGGAGCTGAGAACCAAATCCAGGATGTCTGCAAGAACACTAAGTACTCTTAACCACTCACTCATCTCTCTAGTCCCTGCAGCTTAATTCTTTAAAATAAGGAGTTGAATATGTAAATAATACAAAAGTTGAGAATCAGGAAAAGGGATATGACTTGATATAAATAATAAAATTGAGCACAAGTTAGAACCAACGAAAAGTCTGAGCTGCTAAGTCATGTAATGACTGCTGTTAATGGGGGGTGAAATGTGTTAAAGCAGAGAGTAGACGGAAGCATATACATTTCACAGAGAGTGTAAGTCTCAGATTGTGCATAAATTCTATGTGATTATAGGATGTTCAGGATGTAATATAAGGTGGTGGTTCCTGATCCTGTCCTGAAGGAACCCTTGGAGAATCTGCCTTCTTCCCATAAAATTCAAAATCAGTTGTTTTTGGAATGGTTACCCCTTTTGTAAGCACCTTTGGGTGACCTGGAAGCAAGTGCCTCACCAATTGAGTCAGCTTCCATTCTTGGTGGCCCACTATCCATTCTTTATGCAGTAATAACCAAGGAAATTATTTTAGAATAGAAATTAGCCCTTAAATTCTGCATTGTATTTCAAACTCAATTCCTTTTTCGTGACTGTTTATGTATGATTAGATTCCTGATGAATTTCCAAACTCATGACCTACATTCACTTCCCAGTCCCTTGATTTTAGCCATATGCTTTTAATATATGTATAAATGCATGTATATGTACACACATATGTATGTATGTATGTATGTATGTATGTATATTTGGACTATCAAGCTCATTCCTGACTCAGCACTTTTGTGCTTCCTGTTTTCTGCTTTGACTGTCTTCCCACAGACCCTTCAAAAACTGGTTCTGCTGTTTCATATGTCTGCTAAAATGCTGTCTCTGGCTACAGTGTATAAAACACCACCTTATTTCACCCCTAGCTTTGTTTCTCTTTATGCTTTATTACTGTCTATTACTATGTCATTATTTGCTTTCTTATTTTTGTTCCTCCATGAGAGGTGTCTTTGTATTGGTCCATTAGATAGAATGAAGAGTGCTATGTAATTTTAAGCCAATTTTGTTTCCTGCTGTTTTCTTCTCCATTTAAAACACTTCATTCTGCTTGAGGTGAAAACTGGGGGCATCTCATAGCTTTTCTCCATATTCTGATATAACTAGAAAGTCCTCCAAACAGTTAATTAAAATGTTCCATCCTGTGTGATGCTCAGAATATGGGATTTATTTAGGGATGATGCCTTTCTCTGCTTCCCTAACTATGTGTGGCTAGTGGAAGTGGTTAAAGAGAATGTTGGGGCCAACCTCTTGTTTTACTTGCTTTTGATTTCTTCACAATTATTTAATGAAATGGAGGTATTGGCTCTTCAGAGTTCAAGTGCAAGGAATCAGAGGAAGAAAGGAGAAGTAAATAAAATTTTTACTTGATTAGCACTATATGAAACTGGGTTAGAACTTCTGGACCTGCCCGAAGATTTGAAGAATTGATTCTTTCATCAGCACTTTTGTGGTTGGTAAAAATTGCTCCCATTGATCTGGGTCTCTGTACAGTTTCCTTGATGAAGATAAATGCATCACTCTTCCAATTAATCCTCTATTCCTTTCTGAGCCTGGAGAAGGTGGCAGTAACCACAGCTGCTCTCTGCTGAGCAGTTCATCCCTCCAGGTGGCCCTCTTAAACAAGATTTAAGTGAGATGACTGATGTTGCTTCCTTTAGTGAGGGGCACC
Organism: Peromyscus nudipes; assembly: GCA_902168325.1. Taxonomy (NCBI): domain Eukaryota; kingdom Metazoa; phylum Chordata; class Mammalia; order Rodentia; family Cricetidae; genus Peromyscus; species Peromyscus nudipes. The sequence goes on along the minus strand of CABHPH010160358.1, from coordinate 24,553 downwards.
ATCTGTCCTACAGGAAGCACACCTTGTCCTTTAGAAACTCTGGGTCTAATGGCATAGGTATTGCCAGCTCCCATGTCCTCAGTGCACAGAGAAATTACTCAGCTTCTACTCGGTACCTTAGATTTCTTCCAAACAATATCAGTGCCCCTAATGCTTCAGAGGAAACACATCTAGCCTGTTAGGTGGTTTCATTAAAGCACCTTCCTTCTGTTAAAAACCCCTGGTGCATGAGCAGGCTTTTTGGAGTCCTGTGGCTATGGTGGGACGCCTTGCACAGCCTTGATGCATGGGAAGGGGCTTGGACCTGCCTCAACCTAATGTACCAGGCTCTGCTGACTCTCCATGGGAGGCCTTGCCTTTTCAGAGGAGGGAATGGGGGGTGGCTTGGGGGGGTAAGGCTGGGGGGTAGGAGCAGGAGGAGGAAAGAGAGGAGAAATCTGTGGTTGGTATGCAAAATGAATACAAATTTTCTTAAAAAATAAAAATAAAATAAAGGAAACAAACAAACTGCAGTACAGCAAAAGCCAAGGCCAGGCTGTGTTCTTATTGGTCAGTGTCCCTGCTTATGTTAAAATTTGAGTATTTCTTGGAGCCAACTACTATGTTTTGGCAGTGGGGTGTGTGTGGATAATTTATGTATTTCCTATTTATTTTTTAAATAATTTTACTTTTAGGAATGTAATATGATTACATCATTTCCTCCTCCCTTTCCTCCATCTAAACCCTCCCACATACCCTTCATTGTTCTTTTTCAAATTCATGGCCTTGTTTTTCATTAATTGTTGTTATATGCATACACACACACACACACACACATACACACACACACACACACACATATGTACATATATATCCCTAAATACACAAATACAGCCTGCTCAGTTTGTACGATGTTACATCTGCAATATAACTCTTGCACCTAAGGCTTGGGGATCATTTCAGATGTGGGGCAGAAAAACTGTAAGAGCTAGTAGAGGGACAGGGCCTTTACTGAGACTGTGTCTCTGTCTCCTAGTGATGCCAGAATTTCCTAACTACTACTATTTTTGTATTTGAAATTGTGCATGTGTTTGGATTTACTTACGTTTGTGTTCATGTATTTCAGTGCCACAGTGTGAGCTTGTTCCATAGCTTGTATGTGGAGGTCGGAGGAGATAGCCTCAGGTGTTGGGCCTCACCATCCACTTTTTTTTGTGGCACAGGGTGTCTTGTTATACTGCATATGCCAGGCCAAATGGCTTGCAAACTTCCAAGGATTCTTCTGCCTCTGCCTCCCATCTTGCTGGATGAGCACTATAATTACAGATGGCATTGTTGATGCCTGGCTCCACACAGGCTCTGGGGTCCAGAGTTAGGTTTTAAAGTTTCTGTAGCAAGTGCTTACCCACTGAGCCATCTTCCCGACTCTCACTCCTGCTACTCCTGATTTTCAAATGGCTCTGGAATCCCAGATGGGAAAATACAGTTGGCTTAGATTGTATCTACAAAAACAAAAGAAGAGAAATAATTTGGTCATTAAATGGATAACTTGGAAAAAAAAGTCTCAAGTATTAGAATTTTCTTGGCAAAGTTTTAGTTTCTGAATCACCCTGAAAAGTGTCAGAATTTGCCACATCCTATAACACTTCCAACAGTGTTATGCTGAGTGAAACAATACATATTTTTCTTTGACAAAATAGTCAATAGATGTATTTCATCTGTTATAGGAAGAGCTCAATCATATTTTAAGCATCTTTCAAGGTCAGACAGGTAAAAGTGTGATATTAATGGAGTTCCTATTTGACTGCAATGAAGTGTGGGTGCAAAACTTTTTTTCCTCTGTTGATAAAACTAGGCACTTTCTTGGTACATATCACATATAATAGAAAGAGATGGTCCATTTATTTAGTTGACCATTACTCAGTTGTGTTACCTTTTCCCCCCTAGTATTTGATGTGGATGTAATGTTTGCATTATGCATGTGACAGACTGGTTGCAAAGTTGACCTCAATTTTTCATCCCTTCATAATCCTGTTCTCAAGGTGCAGAGGTCTATTTTCTCACTCTCTTGAATGTGACCTGGTCGAGTGCTTTGCTTTTAGCCAACAGAATGTGTTAGAATTGTCCCAGCCTAGAAATATATATCATACCAATCTGTGAGAATCCTGCCATCCTGACAACAAATTTGTCCTACTTTGCTGAAAGAGAGACAATACACCAAGGAGAGCTCTCCCCACCCTATTCAGCACTATCCTATAGTCTGACAAGAACAAGGCAGGTAGTAGTGCTCAGTTAAGATTAGAATAACTATCCACACAACCCAAAGTTGACTGAAAACTCGCTGCATGAGTTCTGACAGCAATAATGTAAACATTGAGGGTTTTAAGGCTGCATTTTAGCATGATGCTGTATGCAGCAATAACTAACTGCTTGATAAAAGCCATTTTTTAAACTTTCACTTTCCTCAGAAAATCACATATGTAGATGTAACCAACCGCCTTATTAAATAATAAACACAAAGCCAATGTAAGGATGAAAGCCCAAAGAGGTCAGAGCTAAGAATCTTACCCGCTTTTCTGCCAGCTAGCTTCTCCCACCAAGAGATTTCTCCGAAAGGCGAAATGTGGGGGTACTGTGTTCCCCAAAATATTGTGTATGCTAATAAATTTATCTGGGGTCAGAGAACAGGACAGCCACAATATTAAACATGAGGATAGGCAGTGGTAGCATACGCCTTTAATCCTAACATTCCAGAGGCAGAAAGAAATTCATGTGTTCAAGGATACACCCAAGCATGGTGACCCACGCCTTTAATCCCAGAAAGTCAGCCTTTAATCCCAGGGAGTGGTGGTAGAAAGCAGAAAGGTATATAAGGCGTGAGGACCAGAAACTAGAGGCATTTGGCCTGAGCAGGCCTTTGGCCTGGAGAAGCATGTGGCTGGTTAAGCTTTCAGGCTTCTAGCAGCAGTTCAGCTGAGACCCATTCTGGATGAGGGCTTGGGGCATCCAGTCTGAGGAAACAAGACCAGCTGAGGACCCAGCGAGGTGAGATAGCTGTGGCTTATTCTGTCTCTCTGACCTTCCAGTGTTCACCCCAATAACTGGCCTCAGGTTTGATTTTATAAATAAGAACTTTTAAGACTCATGCTACACACATACTGTCCCCCTGTGTGATAAAAGTTTCCTCTAATGTGAATTGTTGAACTACAAATACATAATGTTTAGACATTTGAGGACAGTTCATCCTCAAAAGGGTTTAAAATACTCAAACTTTTCTTCAGGTTTTGCCATCTTTACATATTTATTTCTCAGATTTTTCACTAATAATGAAATCAGAAGGACGTTTAACCTTCAATAAACTGCATAGCAACCTTGAATAAATTACAAAGGATTCAGCTTAAGCAGACATTACCTATATGGCTGGTGCTGTCTACAGTCATGGTATCACTAGCAGCTTATAAAGTATCAATTCATATTCTCTTCTGAATTGCTATGTTTGTACCATTTGGATCATTTGTGCATAGCTGAGCTATTAAAGTCAATGCTTTGTGACTCATGGGTCTATTTTTTCAGGAGCCAGTGGAGCCATAGGCTCTATAGTGAATATTCTTTAACTTTTGATCTAAAGAGGGTCAAGTGAGCATTGACTGTCTTGGAAGACAAAAATCTTTTAACCTCATCCTTTCATGGGCCCCAACAATTGGAAACAGCTTTTAAAAATTATTTAACAATTCCCTATATGTATATGATATATTTTGCCCATTTTCCACCTACCATTACCCTCTCCCATCCCCTCTCCCTCACAGTGGACTCTTTCTTCTTCTTAACAAGTTCCCATCCTATCTTCATGGCTTTTATTTTGGTGACTGAGTGATTTTAATTATGTTTGCTAACATAAGCATGGGTGGGGATTATTTACTGGAAAATGAGCACTTCACCAGTGCTAAACCATTAAAGTAATTGATGTCCCTATCCCTATCTCCCAGCAACCCCTAACTGTCAGTATCTTCTCAGGGAAGGGTAGAGCTTCATGAAATCCCCCTTCATTCATGATAGAATGTTGACAGGCTCCAAATTTGTCCAGGTCTTGTGCAGGTAATCATAGCTGCAGTGAGTTCATGGGCACAATAACCATGTCATATGTAGAAGACATTATAAAACAACTTTCTAAATTGATGTCCTGAAGCATTTCCTCTATTTATTCTTTAATATCCTTCTTGGTTGTTTTTCAGTCACATATGATCTAGCTATTAGTCCTTAGCTCTATATAAGCCAGTATGTCTGTCACCAAGATATCACATTGAATGACATTTGGTTGCATTTAGACATTTGAAAAAAACATTAGTTTAGACGGCTGCATAATGTTAGATTTTCAGTTTATAATATGCTTTAAATATTTTTAGTTTTTAGAAGAAAAACCCTTCAAATATTTTTCACATGTTGTTTTATAAGAGCAGTATTGCTCATATAAAATATTTATTCAATATGGGAAATAATAAATAAAAGTTATTATTACCTATAATTCTGTACATGATGTTTTTCTGCACAAATTTTATATGCATTTAGATCATATTTTGCTAAAAAATCAAGAATGCACCCTTTAAAATAACTTTTATTAAAAATTAATCATTTGAATTAAATTAGAAGACCATCTTTAAACATTTAACTTTTAAAGCAATATTACTCATTGCACTTAAGATGTAAATGTCACTTGATATGGTTTAATGAGAACTCAATATATTTGAATTATTTAATTTCTTAGTGAAATATCTATATAACCTGTTCAAATTGGAAGCATTACCTCTAATTTGCTCCATATTTGGCCGTTTCATGAGTGGCTCTGTCTTTAGGGTAAAGATAGATATATCCATAAAGCCATGCCTATGTGTAGAGGAGAAGAAAAAAGCAGTAGCTAACCTCAAAGCGTATGCTTTCCACAAACGCATCTGCCTAAGGTAATACAAATGCTGTTAAGTGTAGTCCATTATGAAGAAGTCATTGCTCAATCATTTCTTATTCTCCTCTTTTCCCAATTCTGTTGACTCTGAAAGGGATTGTTCATATGTTTGGTCTGAGAAGAGTGAGAAGACATTATACACTGCTTTACAAAAATAATTGATGAAAACATAACTACTTTGGTGATATTTTTCTGATTTTTATTAATTCAATTTATTTATTTATTTTTGTATCCCAATGGCATTTCTCCCTCCCTCCTTTCCCTCCCTCCACTTCCCCTTTGTTCCCTCCAATCCACTACTCTTCCATTTCTGTTCAGAAAAGAGCAGGCCTCCCATGGGTATTAACAAAACATGACCTATCAAGTTGTGGTAAGACTAAGTACCTCCCTTTGTATTAAGGCTGGCCAGGGCAACCCAGTATGAGGAATATGGTCCCAAAAGTCAGCAAAAGAGTCAGAGACAGCCCCTGCTCCCACTGTTAGAAGTCCCACAAGAAGACTAAGCTACACAGCTGTCACATATATGTAGAAGGCCAAGATTAGTCCCATGCAGGCTCCCTGGTTGTGGGTTCAGATTCTGTGAGCTTCTATGAACCCAGGTTAGTTGATCCTGTGGGTTTTCTTGTGATGTCCTTGACCCCTCTTGGTCCTATAACCTTTCCTCCCCATTTTCCACAGGATACCCTGAGTTCAGCCTAATGTTTGGCTGTGGGTCTCTGCATCTGTTTCCATCAGTTGCTGGATGAAGCCTCTCTGATGACAATTGGGCTAGGCACCAATCTATGAGTATAGTATAATATCATTAAGCATCATTATGTTGACATTTTTATTTTCTCCAATTGTGTTCAGTTCTATCGTAGGTCTCCAGGTCATCCTGCCTGTGGGTCCTGGTCCTCCAGGCAGTGTCAGGGGTGGGCTCACTATTGTGGCATGGGTCTCAGGCTGCAGGCAAACATTGTTACTTTATTTGAATACTAAATTTCATTTTATAATTTGATATCCTGAAAAATAATAGATCTTTACAGTTATCATCTGACCATCCTCCCTTACACATAACCCAGTTACCTTAAGAAAATATTGTGAATCTACAATGGAAAACCATCAGTTTTCCCAGAGAAGACCTCTCTTATAGGGCCTTTACTCCTGGTGAATGGTTCCATTAGCTAATCAAATGTGTAAGTTCGAACCCTGGCAGGTACCCTTTCATTCTCTATAGTTATCCCTCACTATCTATACCTAAGTTTTAACCAAGCTTATAAAGGTTAAGTGGTATTCTTGAATGCTTCTCTCATAGATAATCTAGCCAGGCCATTTCTTTTTTACTATATAGAGCAGACATTGATGATGTCTCTGGAGGAGTCTCCTTCCTACCCTATCTGCTTCTGTTCTCATTACCAGTCTCAATTGTCCAATGCAGCTGCCATGTGTGCCCTCTGATATACATGTCTGTGTAGAGATATCAGCAGGTAGCTCCAGCATTTGGAATACTATCACACTGATGTACTTAGAGCAGAAAGACTCTTTGTGCTCTCTATCTCTGTGTCTGTCTCTCTCTGGCTTTATTTCCCTGTAATTACCGTTTCTTTGAGTTATGTATTTTCTGTGTCCTAGAAACAAGGTGTTTTCCTCTTTGTCTTTCCAACAGGTAGTCCTCTGCTAGATATAGCTCTTGGCTTATCTATCCCTCTTTCTGTTTAAACTTCTTTTTCAAATCTTTTCCCAATCCACTGCATTATTTTCATATCTCTGTACTGATGGCTGCATTCTCGGTGTAGTATGTCATACTGGATATTTTCTGTAGTTAAAGAATTATAGTGTACTTCATACAAAGCATCTTATTTGTTTATATGCCTTTCTTGTCTACTACACCAGGAGGACTGGAAATGTGGTCTCCCGTAACCAGCAGCACCAGCATCTTCTCAGAATTTTTTTTTAAAGAAATTTGAATTCTTGATATTCCCAGATCCAATGTTCTATTGATGGTTCCCAGGCATTTGTGCTGGGGGCGTCCTGGAATATGAGAGACTAGCTAGCCATGGTGGCATGCCTGGGCATGATATGGAAGAAGATGAGTAGATGCTGTGTGAACATTGTCCTCCATGCCAACTTTGCATAAATATACTGTCAACATAAAAGAAATCATGAAGTACTCCAAAACATTCCAATTATTCTATTAATTTGCTAATGAAGCAAATTACTACAAATTAGTAACTTTACATAACAAACATTAATTTTCTTACAGGTTTAAAGGTTAGAAGTCTGCACTGAAGTATCATGGAGCAAAATTAAGGAATTGCCATTAAATTTAAAGAAAATAGAAAAGCAATACAAAAATAAGAATGCAAGGCTGAGTTCCTTCTAGAGGTTCTAAGAAAAAACTGTTTCTGTATTTTTTTTTTTACAGTGTTTAGAAGTGGCTATCATTCTTTGGTTCTAGGATTCTTCCTCAAACTTTAAAGCTAGCAACAGCTGGTTTAATTATTCTCATGATGCCTTCTCTTTGGTTCCAGTTCTCCTGTTCCCCTCCTCCCCACTTCAAGATTGTATACATCAGACCGGTCTGGATAATGTAAACTGATATCTTTAGTTTTTAAAGTCTGCTGATTAGCAACCTTGCTTTCATTTGGCTGAGTGAGCTATAGTGTAGATTAGTGGTCCTTCTGACTTGTGTATACATTCTTCAATCTTCACCCATGAATGGGTTCTCTTAAGGAGTTCTAGTACTGTGCTTCTGAATTCAGAGCAACCTGTATCCCACCGTGTGTCTAGTCCTGGCATCTAGAATTTCATCCATGCAAGATACTTGGGTCTTTTCACTTCAAGAGAGGGTATTCACTGTTGTCAATCACTTAAAGGCAGTGTAAGAGACTGGAACATTTCATCAGCCATATCTTTATAGGTCAGCCTCAGTTGTTGCCTTTGGGGATCTATGTGAGTGTGAGAAATTCAAATAGGGTGGGAACATTCAAATAGGTAAGTCTGAGTGATGGAGAGATTCTTGCAACAACTGTCATTACGCAAATACTTCTTTTCATGCCTGAAGATAGATCTACATAACCTCTGCAGCCCCATCTTGCCTTTATGGGATTTAGCACAAGATATTGCAGAGCTTTTAATCCTTTCATATTGCAGAAGTTATCCAATTCATGCCCTTCATTCATACAAATCTGTATGGTAACAAATAGGGATGGAAATAGAGCAATAGGAATACATTTGATAAAGTCTGTGAATTTTAAATATTGAATATTAAAAAATTATCACTTAGAAGCTTATAATACTTTCCAAATGCAAAATGCATCATCTTTGATGGAAGGGAAAGACCAGTCAAGCAGGGTCGTTTTGAACCTCCATTGGTCAATATAGAAATGTATTTGTGGATAGTACTCCAATAGCATGATGAGACAGAGTGAATTACATCCTGAACACTTTCTACCTTATCCCTTAGTGATGGTTTTATCTGTTTACTAGAACCCTTCTGAATCTCTCTGGGGCTATGCATGTTCTTTATTTATAGAACTATTTATATAATATTCTTAAGTATTAATCAAGTTGAGTTTCTTCTGTACTAATAAGTTCAATACTGAATTTTAAGAAGTCTTTTTAAAGCTGAACTGAAAATTTTCTTCAGATGTTTTAAAGGAGGGCAACCTTTATTAGGCACAAACATCTGACATCTCTAGTCATTTTTTTTCCTATCCAAATGGAAAGACTGGGTAAATAGCACATTTTTCCATTGAAATTAGCCAGAACAAAATTTCCTTTCAGTTTAAGCCTGTTGAAGAGAGTAAGTATTGCAATTTTAATCAAAAGAAGATAATTTTGAGAGAATACTTGGCAAAGTTAGTATAAGATCCCCAATTCTTAACTATATATGTGATATTGAGATAATACACTATTTGTTGTGATCCTGGGAATAACTTTTAAAATGTTTTTAAACATATATTCATTATACAAATCCATAATTGAGATATTTTATGTATATGTATAATTTATTTTAATCATATTCAGCCATTTTCTGTCTGACTCCACTGCCATCAATCCCTTTCCTTTTTTCGGTTATCACAACCAGACCTTCTATTACCATCCCTTCCTCTTCCTCTTCTTCTTCTCCTCCTCCTTCTACTTCTCCTCTTCATCCTTCTCCTCCTTCTTGTGACTCAATTTTGACTTTATTTTCTATGTGTGATTAGAGACAAACATGATAACCCAGATTACTATTACTTGCAGAAGTTTAGGAGCCATTGGCCTTGTGGATTCAGTCTGGTAGTATAACGTATAACAACCCACCAAAAGTCTAAGTGATGTTACCTCAAGTTCAGTCCTTGTTACCACTTGATTAAACAAAACAAAAAGATGGCATAGAAGAAGGCAGGAATAAAAATATTATCTGTGTCACTCCTTCCCCATCTCAAAGCATCTCAAGGCAATATTTTCCTATCGAGGAAGGGTAAGAGGAGTAAACTCAGGCCTGAGAAATCCAGGGCTGTGTCTTTCAAGATAAAACCCAGAACTGAGCAAAGCCAGAAGTCCCTCCTGCTAGGCCAATGCCCATGACTAGACTAAGAATCTGAAATTTCCTCAGGCCTGGTGAAAATGAGAAACTGCCTGTACCACTCCTCTTCCAACTTCAGTGATAGAGTGGGGTACTTGATCCCCACCCCAAAAGCAGTACAGGAAATCTTAACACAAGGCTTGGCCTCAAATCCCAGTGCTAGGCCCATTGTGGTGAGACCAAGCAGTCAGTATATCTTGGAAACCCCAGACACAAGCCAAGGCTCAGAGAGCTCCTGACTGACCCTAGAATTAGGCTGAGCCTTGTGCACTGTAGAGTGGACTCAGGTTTCACAATGTACCATATCTTCTATCCTTGAAGTGAGCCTGGAGAGCTCCCACCCCTCCTGATATACAATATATGTTCTTGTGGCTAGAAGAATGAGGTGCAACCCAGCTTATCATCAGCTTTGGCAGCCTAGCTCTCTCCACCACCTGTTTCTCAACCCAGGGGACCACAGATATAGCTTGCAGCACAAGAGCCAAGGGTTGCAACCAGAGTTATAGGTACCAGGAAAAGACCTGTACTCCAAGACAACAGACTCAAATTTCAGTTGCCTTACTGACAACTGTGGCATAGGCCTCAATGTGCCCCTGAAGTTGTATAGGTCCCTGTGGTTGTGAGACTAGGAAATAAATTTAGGTAAACATCAGTCTATGTGGACATGGTACACAGTTCCTACTGAATGGGAGTAGGATTGAATCATAAACCCAGGACTTCACCTTAGAATTTAATCCCAGGCTGATGAAACCTGAAACTGGCCATATATTAACATCCCTATACCTAAGCATGTCTTGGAGTTCTGAAATAGCTCTACTATACAGAGTTTGATTCCAGCCTGCATTACCTAGCATTGCTGGTGGTTGGCTGATGTAGACTAATCATAATCCACTGTAGTCTGGTATAGGTGTTATCTCAGTGTGTCATACATCTTGGTGGTACTTGGTGACCACAGATATGCCATGAAAACTTTGGACTAGTTCCTTGGTGGTGGCTTCCCAAAGCTGAGCAGAATCCTTCAGTGTTTGACTATAGGCCAATAACTGTAGATGAATGAGACATGCATGCTTACCCTGGCCCTAGGGAGAGGCTGTGGGATTAGGCTCACTCTTTCTAGGCACTTTTTTTCCTTTTCATTAAATTTAATGCAAGTTTTCATGCATGCTAGGCAAGTGCCATGCCTCTGCGCCACATCCCTAGCCCCTTCTGTCCTTTAGAAACAACATGCCAGTAGTATATTTGGGACAAATAACAAGGATATGTAGAACAGGTTTTCTTCAGTCTTTTTGTTCATGAATGTGTCTAAGAGAAGTTCATAATTCTGAGAAAAAACTGTTCATATCCAAGCTCCAAATGCTAGGAGGGATATTTATGTTGGACATTAAGTAACTTATGCTTTAATTCAACCGTCCTCTCAGTATTGAGACTAGGTTATTTTATTTGAGCATGTCCCCAGCCACTTCCTGTTTTAAAGAAATTGAAAAGAAATATATTGCTTTCACAGCCCCCAAATCAATACAGCTTTAATATAGTTGGGACCATGTTGCTAATGCTTTTTATGTGGGTTGAAGAATGGGCTGACCTGAAGTACTGGGTTATCACAATACTTACACTAAAGCCATTGCACTCTGGGGTATGAATGATTGTGGCTCTTCTCTTGGCATTCAAGATTAACGTGACCACCTATTGTCTTCACCACATGCATGAGAATCCTCTCTTGGAAGAAAATAGCACTGTCTTGAGTCTCATCTATAGTAATGATGGTCTCTTTCTCATCCATCTATCTTTGGCAACTCTCCTCCAGAACTGATTTAGGAACATATAATTTTAGCATCACAACTTACTCCTTTTCTTCACCATTTAGAAGACAACATAAAAAAAATCTTGAGGCATTTTCAGTTAGAGATTTTTTGACTAGAATAATTTATGTGATGAATGTGGCTATAAGCCATATACTCCTTGATAGCAAAGTTCCAATGTCCAATTTATCTCTCTATCTCATTTCCAGTCTAACTGTAGCTCACATAGAAAAAATATTTCAGTATATTCCTATTAAATAAATGAATTGATAATTTCACATACCAATGCTGTGGGATTATCCGCTTAATTTTGGACTTGGCACATAGACTTTTGATGCATAGAGAAGAACCTTGACTCTTTTATAGAGTTTATACTTGGCTTCAACAATTCTTCAAATGTGGCATACATTTTTACTTCAAACTGTTTGTTTTAACTTCAGTATCTTTCCTTGTTATTCTGTTACTCTTGTTTATTCCTGCTCATCTTAATTCATATTCTTTTGTCTCTGTCTTGCCTGATTCTGCATGTATATTAGACTACATACTTGGGGAAATGTTGGTAGAAGCAATCTTAGAACCAAGATAATGCTATTTGCCTCTGTAGAGGGATTCTCCCTTGCATCTGCCAGATGTGTAGAGTCACTAGCAGTCTGAATTATGTCTGTTCAGTTTCAGAGGTTGAATGGATTAGAAGATGACCTGCAGTCTCTGCAAAAGTCCATGTGCTCTCGTTCGTGCTAATCACAGTATCCACACCACAGTGAGGAAGGTTAACTGGTATTCCCTTAACCCCATCCTGCATTCCATAGACGCTCTCTATATCACCATCTGTTCATTTACTTTCACTAGGTTTAATGAATTACTACTTAGCTTCTCAGATGCTCCCATTGGGACCATCAGTCACTCCTTGGAATGTAGATTCTAAACACAGGATTCATTTCTGAGAACATTCATTTTTCACCTGAATTTTGCTTGGGTAATACATCTTTATCTTGTCATATTGGTGGAAGTTTCTGTCCCACAGGCCACTCCCAAGTAACCACACAGAAGTTTAATATTAATTATAAATGTTTGGTCAATATCTCAGGCTTGTTACTAGCTAACTCTTACATTTTAAATTAACTCATATTTTTTATCTATGCTTTGCCATATAGTTTGGTACCTTTTCTCAGTACAGCACGCCCATCTTGCTTCTCTGTGCATCTGCTTGCAACTCTCTGACTTCACTCTTCTTCTTCCAAGCATTGTCAGTTTGACTCTCCCACCTAACCTTATCCTGTTCAGCTATTGGCCAGCCAGCTTCTTTATTAAACCAATCACAATGACATATATTCTCATAGTGTATAGGAATATTCCAGTGTCAATATTATGAACCCTTTAAATAGACTAAAAATTATTTTGTCAAGCAAAGCATGTGACATCCTCCTATGATTTTAGCACTTCTAGAAGCTTGAGATAGAAGGATTGCTGTTGTAGAATAATCTTTTTATATACTGTGAAGATGTGTCACTCTGAGTGGTTTAATAAAAAGCTGAATGGCCAATAACTAGGCAGGATTTCCAGACACAGAGAATGCTGGGAAGAAGGGTGATGACATGAGGAGATGCAGAGGAAGGAGTATGGATAAGACAGAATAAAGGTAATTGAGCCACATAAAAGAATGTAGATTAAAAAATATGAGCCAATTTAAGTTATGAGCTAGTGGGATAAGCCTAATCTATAGACCAGACTTTCATAATTAATAATAAGTCTCTGTGTCATTTTTTGTGAGCTGGTGGCTCAAAGGAAAATCTGTCTACAAATGGCATCTTGCATGTGGGCACATATTTCCACATAAGACCTGAAAAAGCTTTAAAAAGCTTCCAAACACACAAAAACGGAGCCAATGCAGCTTCTTAGTTCTGCAGTCTCTCATGAAGGCCATGATACAGAGATGCATCTCCTGGCCACTGACTGTGGGCTTGAACTGCCAGTGTACCATGAACTAAGCTGCACAGCAGTTTAAGGTTTTGTTCATGCAGACAGAAAAGGTTATAGATACACAGTAAAGCAGGTTCAGATGGAAAAAAACCTCTAAACAGGTTACAGCATGTTTACCAATGTGTGTAGGCTTAAGAAAAAAGAAAAAGAATAGACAGTCATAAAAAATAAATAGGTGAAAATAATAAAATAAAATAAAGTCTTCAAAGAGAGAAGTAAAGTAACAGAAGAAAGAATAAGTCATGTAAGGATGGGAAATATTATAACACAGGTAGTTTAGACCTTACATGATGCTTTATCAATTTTGAATTTTTGAATGCATTAGCATATACAACAGATGCTGAGAGACATTGGATTGTGGAAGGGACTGTCAAATTAAACCAACCTGTATACTTTAGGAATGCCTGAACTTTAAAATGTAAGTCAAAAACTGTATTACGCTAGAGAAGAGGTTATGCTTTGTTTCCATGGGAAATGAAAGGCTGTGGATTCCTTCCAGGTTAATAGAGATCAGATTTGACTGGGGAGACCCCCTGAGTATCTTGGTTACAAATATAGAAGAGGAAGCCAAGAAAGACTACAGGACAGGTGATATGTAAGCTGATCCCTTTGCCTGGGAACAGCTCATAGATAAGATGAGACAAGATAAATCATGTTGGCTACAGAACCCTCATGATTTATTATTACATGCCATCCTTTCATATGGCATAGATAGAGATTTATATTACAGTTTAATTATGCAGTTCAAACAAACTTATAAAGTTGGCAGATGCCTTTACCTGCTTAAATATAGAACAAAAAAATCATCTTTAACTGACTTGTATACACTGTACATTCCATAGTTGTATTAATGTAGGTATGTATGTTACCTTTAAAAGTTTGTGTGTTTTCAGAGCAAGGGTTCAAGACACCAATGAAAACAGGTGGCCCAGGTAATCCAGCCTCTCAGAGTGCCTATGTTACAGTTTTCTCTGAATTCTGCATCCAGAATGGCTTCAAGGCTGCTGACTCAGATGGTCCAGTCCCATAGACTACTCCAGCCAGGACTTCAGATAAGTCTTGTATTTTCCCATTCCACAGAGACTGGACAACAAATGATACAGCTAACTATCCCAGGACTTGACCATTATCCCAATTTTCTCAGGGTCCCCTAAAGATGCCAGTGCCTCCAAACAACATGAAGCAGTCTAGAGAATGCAACTCACATTCTCAAGAGGTTGGGTTGATGGTTTTGGTTATTTGGTAGGTTATGGATGTTTGTCATCATTTAGGAGGGTAGTTACAAGTTGTTATTGGTCATGGTCAGGAAGAAAGCTAAACAAAGGAGATTAAATTCAAGGATCTCTTTCTAAAAGGAAAAAGGAGATATTGCACAGAAATGAGGGGCTAAAAGGGTGATTGTTGAGTCTACTTATGAACAACAACTAGTCTCAAACATTTTACGTTGGTATGGATTTTGGCATATTGATGTAAATTTAGTTATTTTTGTTATACTGAATGTATGTTTCTACTCTTGTTTGGGGTATTGTGCTTCTGCAGCTCATTTAATATTATAATATATAATTAAGAAATACAGGTTAGTAGTCATCTATAATAATCAAACTTGTAGTAGTCATATTAGTCATGTTTTCAAAGTTAAACAGATATATTTTAGTGCTGTGGGATGGTCTTTCTGTATGCTGTGAATATGTGTTGCTACTATTGGTTAATAAAGAAGCTGTTTTGGCATATGGCAACACAGGATATATCCAGGTGGGAAATCCAAGAGAGATACAGGGAGAAGATGGCAGAGTGAGGGCAGACGCCAGCCTGTCGCCCAAGGAGCAATATGCCAGCAGACAAGTAATGCCATGGCCACATGGCAATATGTAGATTACTAGAAATGGGTTAATTTAAGATGAAAGAGCTAGCTAGCAAGAAGCCTGAGCCACAGACCAAACAGTTTGCAATTGATATAAGCCTCTTTGTTTATTTGGAACCAAGTGGCTTCAGGATACAGGAAAACTTCCAGTTACATTTTAGATGGTCTTCAAACACTTTAAAGACCTACAGAATATGGCATTTAAAATGTTTTGTTAACATAGGGCTTTTCATGACAGTGAGACATATCTGCTCCTAGCAGCACCAATTTACTTCAGAAAAGATGATGGGCATTGAAGAAATTCCATATGGAGTTTGTTTTCTTTGTGGCAAAAGCTAGTCACTGGGCAAAGAAACTGACCTTGCCTCAATCACTGACACTGTGCTGTCCAAACTGGACAAGCAGAACACAAAGGAAAGCAACTGCTGAACTTTGCCAAGACAGGGTAGGACAGTCCTTCAAAGTTCCTGCGACTTTACAGAAAAGTCTGTCAAATATTCTAGGCCAGTAGGCCAAAGACAGATGCCTCAACATTACAGAGGAACCATCTGTGTCAGCAGCCTTGAAGCCATTCTGGATGCAGAATTCAGAGAAAACTGTCCACGCAGCCAGATATCTCTGTTGTTTCTTAGTTTTGAAAGTTGCTTTCTCTGCATTTCCTGTTTACTCAAATAATCTTTTATCCTTCTTGGGTCTCTGATGGAGATTGAAGATTAGATAGTTATAGTTTTACAGTTTTTCTTGTTACCAAATTCAGAAAAGTAACTTATGTAAGCGATATAAAATTCATATGGTTGAGATACCTAAAAGCTTAAGTTGTTTAATCTGATGTTTTAAGCTCTAAAAAGATATGTTTAGGATGGTAATACAAGTTACGACAAAAAATTGTTAGGTATAAAACTTTGGACTAAGATAGCATAGATAATGGAGTATTTTCTCTAAATTTGCCAAATACAAAAGAACTGGACATTGTGAATGTAATTCTTACCTGATAATTGTTCTTATTGTGTAGAGTTTTACTGTGTTAGAGTTAAAACCTTGCCTTTTTATTTAGACAAATGGGGGAAATGTTGTGGAATAATATTTTCATGCACTGTGAAGATGTGTCACTCTGATTGGTTTAATAAAAAGCTGAATGGTCAATAACTAGGCAGGATTTCCAAGCATAGACAACACTAGATAGAAGGACAGAGATGCAAGGAGATGCAGAGGAAACAGCATGGATAATACAGAGTGAAGGTAACTGAGTCATATAAAAGAACACTCATTAAAAGATAGGGGTTAATTTAAGTTATAAGAGTTGATGGGACAAGCCTAAACTGTAGGCTGAACTTTCATAATTAATAATAAGTCTCTGTGTCATTTTTTGTGAGCTGGCACCCCAAAGAAAAATCCATCTACAGATTGTTTGAGTTGAGGCCAGCATGGGTAACATAGTGAGACCCTATTTTGAAATCTAAGAAAAATGTTTTTGTCATCTTTTCCTAGTGGTTCTTATAGGAAGAGTCTATCAAAATTACCTAATAATTTGTTGTTGGCAGAAGTCTATTAATCTTATTTTGAGTTATAATTGACTTGTTTGGTTTACATGTTTTTAAAGTTTTTCTATTGTTTTTGGTGCATGGTCTGATAATTAGACATGTTCATATACTTGTTTTGTGTTTTGCTTTATGATTACAATTTTCATGTGATATTTCTAAATGTACTATTTCGTCAGAAGGAAACTATTAATCTCTTATTTTAAGAAATGATTTAATTTATTTTTTTACCTCATTCCACCATTTAAGTTGATTATACTTTATTTTTTGCTGTTTATCATAGCAATGATAATTACAGTTCTATTTAATTTGTTGGTTGAAAAACACTTGACATACAGCCTTAAAAAGATAGAGTATATGCAGTCAATATATTCAGTAAATGAAAACCAATGAACTAGGAAAATTTCCAAGTAAAATATTAATTACAAAAGTTTAATTTTCTACTTTACAATAGGCCTATTAAGTGTAACTCTCTTAATATTATGCCTTTGTCTATTCCTCCTTCTAGTTCTGTAAATGATTGCTTGGCATATTTTGAAGCTGTGCTGTTGGCTTCCTTTAATACCATCCCAGTATATTAACCCTATTATTGTTGTAAAACATCTCTCTTAATCTCAAATGTTGTTTTACCTTAATATATACTTTATCTGATCTGAGTATACTAATATTTCCTTTTGGTTAGTTTGCATGCTATGTATGTTCTGCATAATTTTAATCACAAACTTTATATGCATTTATTTTGTTGTCAACATATATTAGGGATTTGATCTTTCAATCCACTATGACAAATTACATTTGATGCCATTATTGATATATTTGAGTTTATATTCTTTCTATATTACTATATAGTATATTTATAATTATCTCCCTATTTTTGTGGGCTTTCCCCCCTCTCTTACATTCTTTTGGGCAACATTTTAAATTTTCTATTATAGAATTTCTTCTCTCAATTAGTTATGTAGTTGCACATTTTTTTTACTATTTATTCAATGATTATTGTACTGTAGGTTCTACAGTATATTTCATTTATTTATTTATTTATTTATTTATTTATTTATTTATTTATTTATTTATTT
>CABHPH010160357.1:0-19720 GCA_902168325.1 Peromyscus nudipes | reverse complement strand
CTAAGAATCCCTCAAAAGGTAGGAGAAGGTTGGAGCTGGTCTCCCACAGACTCCCACATATGGAAGTTTCCAAAGGAGGAAGGTAACCAACACCCCTACTTGAGTATGATGCCTAAAAACCACAACAATGACTAGTATGGCATGATATCCCTAAGGGTGTAGTTGTTAGCATTCAGACCTGCCACTTGGGGACCCACCTAGCATCCAGACAACATCATCTTATGTAAGGTTCTCTTTAAGAGAAAACCCCTCTCTTTTCTCTCTCTTCTTCCTTCTTTTCTCTTGCCATGAAGACACATGCACCACCTCCCTGCCTCTCTCTCTTTTCTTCTTCTCTCTTTCCCCCAATAAAACTTTCCACATGGGTGCTGTGCCTGCATGGTGTGAGTGACTTTCTGATGTGCCCCCTTGGCCGCTGCCCACCATGTCTGCATGGCATGTCTCCCTCACCTGCCGTGGGACACCGTGGCTCCACCTGCCAAGGCTGCTGCACAGTGTTTCTAAATTACAACATTAGTAGTGGCATATCTTGACAGTGACCAACAGCATCTAATTGGATTTAAGACCCAAGACTCCCTCAACAAGAGGGGAATAATATCTGGTATTAGAAACATGGGCGATTATCCAGTGCAAATGAAATCATGGATTCCTAGCGAAGAACCTGCAACTGCTAATTTACTAAACCAGCATAATCCCTAAGTATATTCTAAATATTTATTCTCATACCCACGAATAAGATACAGTTACCTAACAAGGAAACTTTTCTTTGCAACAGCAGAGACCAATACAGAAAACCACAACCAATCAAAATACGGAGTTGTGCAGCCTAGTTCAAACTGATAGATCTACAAAACAACTACAGAACCTAAGGCTCAAGGAACATTGTAGAAGAGGGAATGGAAATTGTAAGAGCCAGAGGAACAGAGAGTTTGCTGCGAAATTGTGTCTCCTAGTAATGTCAAAAACTACACCCATAAAGTTTCACCAATATGACTACCTAAGCATGAGCTGAACAGGTACACTAATACACATGGGAATGTGAACCTGGGAAAGACCGGGAGGCCTCAATCCGACACAAAAAGCTACAGACAACTAAGGAATGCTGAGAGTGGGAAAAATTGTCTTCTTCAGGGGAGAGCACACTAATTGGTCATCAAAAACCAAGTGGTCAAACCTGAAAAAAATGTATATATATATATATATATATAAAAAATATGTTATATATATATGTAATGTTATACAGACTGAGCATGTTGTATTTATGTAACAACCATTGATAAAAAGAGAGAGACCATGATTTTGAAAGAGAGAAAGGATGAGTATAAGGAAGGATTTTAAGAGATGAAGGGGGAGGGGGAATTCATACACTTACAATATTAATCTCAAAACTAAAAGACATCGTCTTACTAAAAAAAAGAAAAGAACACAGCAGAGAATAGCAGTGCACATCATTAGTCCCAGCACTTAGGAGGCAGAGGCAGGTGGATCTCTATAAACTTGAGGGCAGCCTGATTTACAGGATGAGTTCTGAGTTCCAGGCCAGCCAGAGCCACAGAGTGAGAACCTGTCTCAGAAAACAAAACAAAACAAAAAACAAAAAACCCAAACCAAAAACAATAACCACAACTACCACAACAACCCAGAAAGAAAAGAACATAGACAATCTTTAGAGTCCCTCAATGCATTAGTTTTTGTTTGCTTCAAATGAAGACCTGGACCGAAAAAAGCTATGATTTTCTTAACTTTAACCAACCTTATTTTCTCTTTGTTGGCATTTTTGATTCTTTGAACATACATGAAGGTTTTCTCATTCAGAGATGGTATGAAATACCAAGCAGTGGTCTTCTAGCTCTGGCTGACGGTCGGTGAAGAAAGTCTGCTCACTCAAATAAGCTCATCTTCCTGCTGCCAGTGGCTGCTCTGCTGCAACCATCCCTGTAGGTATGAGCGGGCTGGGATTAGTGACCATCCTGCTGGAGAATAAGAAACCCACTATGGAAACCTGTGTGATGCCAAAGTATCGAAGAAGAATAAATATTCTAGTTTTCTCCAGATATAGGATTATACACATTGTCAAAACGCAAATTCCTCTTGCAAGCAGCTCTTACATCTCAGGGGAGAGCTGCAGGTTCAGACAAGCAGCAATTAGATGTCTCTGTTTTTTATTTTGAGACAGAAT
The DNA here is from genome assembly GCA_902168325.1 of Peromyscus nudipes. Classification (NCBI taxonomy): domain Eukaryota; kingdom Metazoa; phylum Chordata; class Mammalia; order Rodentia; family Cricetidae; genus Peromyscus; species Peromyscus nudipes. The sequence goes on along the minus strand of CABHPH010160357.1, from coordinate 17,541 downwards.
TTCACTGTCAAGTCTAGGCTAGCCTGGAGTTTTGATCTGCTTGCCTCTGCCTCCTGAGAACCAGTGAATGGGGTTTGCTTTTAAGCTAAAGATATGTGGATTTAAATTTCAGCATTTACCAGTAGGTAGCCAGTGCATCTTTTAAACTTTCATGCATGCATTTACACCAGAGATGAAACAATTACCTTGTGAATAGAGACCATTGAGAACATATGGTATCACTGCCTTTCTTGATTATTTAAAGACAGGGAGTTCTTTAATTGATGAGATTGGTATCACTTGAATATGATAACATTTCAACAGGGACACATATTTATATCTCAGGTCATTAGTGTTATTTATATAAATTACTAGTAGCTACCTGCCTAATAAAAATCCCATTTGCACAGAATCATGTTCATTGGTAAATTGTATCCTAATATTTCATAACGTTAATTGTGTTTTCTTTAGAATACTCTACTCATTGGATTTCCCCTACCCTGGGCTCTTCTCAGCCTTCAAAAGAGCTTCATCTTTGGCCTTGTCATACATAACACCATGTGTTTCCCAGGCCTTCTGCACTGCATGTGGTTCCTGTTAGACATTACCTCAGAAAGTATATCAGAAACGAAAAGAACATACCTTTTCATTTTTCTGCTTGACACCACTGAAACAGAATGCTGAGATAATTTGTTTATATCAAATGAAATTATCATTAGGTCAATGGCATGCAGATTATGATTTAATATCCTGAACTCGTAAGCATGTGATAAAATATTAATATTAAAAGTTATTCAATTGGTGGTATTTTTAGAAGGAGATTGCTAGTTTCTTGTGAATTTGCAGGCACTACCTTTATTTTCATTGTATTTCTTGACATTTTACCATTATACTGAGAAGTCAACATAGGTGCACGTATGCCTGGAGATGGCTCTCTCTTAGCACATTTGTATGACATTGTTTAATAGATATGAATGTATTGACTAATACATAAGTTAACCTTTTCCATTCATTCTCTTGTTATGCATTTCACTTTTGAGGCAATTATTTTCTGTGAAGCAAAATCTACTTTAAATTTTTGTTTTCAGAAGTAGCACACAGCCTGTTCTGCATGCCAGGGGGCACCATAGTTCAATGTTATTTCTCCTATCCTTTTGATAGCTTGTTAGAGTTCTTTAGTTGCTGATGGATGACTTTCATAAAGAAAACATTTATGAGTGACTTTAAAGCTGTACTACACAGCTATGGATGGTCTGCTTTTGACTTGCCAGGTTACCACTGCCAAATAACAGGATTTGGGTTCTGTAAATATGTTCCTATTTAAAAAATATGAAAGAATTCTGTGTAAGTCAGTATAAATTTTGTCTAGTGAACTATGAAGACATATCTTTAACTCAGACACATAGACAGACTCTTTGACTATTATAAACATTTAAGGGCATATTGAAAAGCCTAAAGTCTCCTTACATTCTAAATTAACACACCGAGTCTTTTGTGTTAATATACTGAATTGAGACTTTTGAATCATAACTTCTTGACTGTAGGCTCAATAGAGCATGACCTCAGTCTTTTCTTACTTTCTTATATCCAATATCCCATAGATTTATAGACTAAAGAAATATTAAACCAGACATTACAAATTAGGTTTCAGACATCTACCTTAACATTATTGCTATTGACCTTGTCTGCCAAGCAAAATTTAATTCTAACACAGTATCTCAGGACCTGCACAGTTTCTTTCACACACATATGCATAGACACACAGACAAACACACACACACACACACACACAGAGAGAGAGAGAGAGAGAGAGAGAGAGAGAGAGAGAGAGAGAGAGAGAGAGGACTGAATTTCTGAGCTGTCATTTTTCTTTTTTTTTTTGGTATCTGAGTGGGTTTTGTGGTGGAATTTGTACTAGGAGGTTACTTGTGCAATATAAAAATGATTGTTTTTTAACTTTGATACTTCCTTAGTGACTGCAATATCTATTCTGACTAACAGTACACATCTTAGTTTAGGAGCTAGTCTCAGTCAATACATATCAACTGTTGTTCAGCTGAAAACAATGGGTGATTTGATCAGTCCTTCCAAATGTGTTGTTCTGAGAATCATCTCCCAGTTCAGATTCTTGAGAAATACATTATTGTAATGAAATTAGTGCGACAATATTTTAGAGTGAGGTGAAAATGTCAGTTGATATCTCTTCAATAATGCATATTTTATTTATTCATTGACAATTTAATACATGTATTAAATATACCTTCATTCTATTCAATCCATGCTGATATTTTTTTAAAGACATCCTGCTCAGAAGTTATTTAGCTACACTGAAGTGAGGGGAAATTACCTTATATTGGTCATGATTATAGCAATGCAGCTTTGCAATTAAATTAAATGTTCATTATTCAAGGGTAATTATATCATTTTTCTACTTTGTCTAGAAAAGTTCTGTAATGAGTCTTTTTCTGTCCACCAGCCAGCTCCCAAATGATGACATGGAAACTTTTTATTAATTATGAAAACTCATCTTATAGCATAGGCTTGTTCCTAATCAACTCTTGTAACTTAAATTAATCCATTTATTTTTATCTACATTTTATCATGTGACATTACTTCTCCTCCATCTTGCACCTCCTGTTTCCTCTCCATGTCTCCTGACATCTCCCATGTTCCTAGATTCCTTCTCCTCTTTTTTTCTTTCCTAGGAAGTTCCACCTATACCTCTTGCCTAGCTATTGGTCGCTTAGTATTTTAATTAAATTAGTCAACAAATACACATTCACACAGTGTAGAAATAACTCACAGAATTTCCTCCTTTTTGTGTAAATGAAAATGAAAGATTTTAACTCTAACATAGTAAAACTATATACAATAAGAACAATTATCAAAAGAATTGCATTCACAATGTTTAGTACATATGTATTTGGCAAATTCAGAGAAAGTGCTGTATTATCTATCCTTAGTGATTCCAAAGTGTTATATCAAAACCATTTTCTATCATAACTTGTATTACCATCATAAAAATATCTTTTTAGACCTAAAAACATTTTCTTAGATAAACAACTTAAGCTTTTATGTTTTCAACCTTACAAACTTTATATCTCTTTTGTAAGCTTTTTTAAATGAATTTAGTAATAAGTAAAACTGTATACTATGTAGTCTTCAATTCCCATCAGATACCCAATAAGAATATAATATTACCTGATTAAACAGGAGTATAGAGCAAGCAACTTCCAAAGCTATAGAAGTGAGAGAAACAACTGGATGCCTGGACAGTCACCAAAGGTTCCTCTGCAACATTGGGGCATCCATCTTTGGACTACAGGCCTAGAATATCTAACAGACTTTTGTGAAGCAGGAATTTTGAAGGACTGTCCTACCTTGTCTTGGCAAAGTTCAGTAGTCTCCTTCTTTTGTGTCCCGCTTGTCCAATTTGGACAGCATACTGTCAGCAGTCAAGGCAAGGGCAGTTTATTGTTCAAATAGCTAGCTTTGTTGCATTGAAAGGAAACTGTATTGAGGTTCTTTGATGTCCATCATCCTTTTTTGAAGAAAATTTACGCTACCGGGAGCAGTTGTGTCTCAGTGTCATGAAAAGACTTATGCTATTAAAACATTTTAAATGCCATGTTCTGTAAGTCTTTGAAGTGTTTGAAGATCATCTATCTATTTAAAATATATCCCTGTTTGATCTTAAGAACATACTTAACTTGACTATAAGTTTGATTTTTATAGATGACTAAGTACTAACCTGCATCTCTTAATTATCTTAAATGGTTTATAACAATAGGACTAGAACTTTACATTACATTTTTAAATAAGCTGCATAGGTACAATGCAAGAGTAGAAACATATATACAGTAAAACAAAAATAATCTTAAATTTGTATCAATATATACAAATCCATATCAATGTAAAATATTTGAGACTAGTGGTTGTTCAAAAGTAGACCCAACAATCTACCCTTTTGTCCCATAATTTTAAAGTTCCCTAATAATTTCCATGTAAATGTGCAGCTGGTGTTGTTCTGGTTCACATTTTTTACCTTAGAAGTAATCCATGTATTCATCAAATCTGTGCCTTCACATTTAGCTGGGATTGTGTTATGCATGCCCAAGAGAACTGAATGAAGCTAGGCTAGAATTGTATAATTCTGTTAACTGACTCTACCCTTTTTTTTCAGGTATGTCAACCCCAATACCACTGGTGGATATGCCTCCTCCAGGCTACAGGGGAAGAACTTAGGAAGGCTCATGCTAAAAATTCATCAGAGTCACCATATAGCATCAACAAATTTAGTCTCTTTAATTAATTAATTTTGGGACAGTGATAAAATATGATAAAGTGTTAAAAGGGTGACTGTTTCACTATATGTACTTATTAAGAATCTGAGGACAGTCTGTAATGGTGGGTGGAGCAGATATAGTAAAGGGAAACTAACATGTTCCATTAACTTGTGACTTTTACATTTCCTGAACATGTATGCCCCACAGTATTTTCATGGTAGCTTTAGCCCTCTTGTAGCTGGCATTCTCAGAAAGTGTGGCTGTCATTAATTGCTCATTTTTTAGATTACATTGGTAAGCATATGTTAATCATATCACTTAACATGAAGTAATGATTATATCTAAATTAAAAATATTACAGAGGGTACAATGAGACTCAGATGCTAGGAAAGAAGAAATAGAAAAAATGGGAGGAATTTAAGTAGGAAACAGGGAGGGAGGAGGGGTAGATGACAGTAAGGATGTTTGAAAAGCCATAGAAAAACATTTTTCACTTAAAACACATATACTATGGAAATAATTTGATATAAGATATTGATATTGAATGACATTATACCACTTTGGGTGATAATGCTTCAGTCAGGAGCAATAGACTACCTAACAAGACCCTAGTGCCAGGCAAAGGCAGCCCCCTTCACGCTGTTGGTCTGTGGAGTTAAAGACACGTCCATTGCTCTTGCCATTGCCCTTGGCTGCCTCCCAGAACTTGAGGGTAAGACCCGATCACTGAAGACACCACACAATTCAGAAACACGACTTGAAGAAATTGAGCTGGACGCAGTCTGGGACTCTTCTCCCTGAAGGCTAGATTTCTTAAGATCCAAGGGAGCTATGTAATCTGTCAAAGGAGAAAAACAATAGCCTTAACTATCTACAAAGTCTATGAACCACATAACAATAATGGCAATATGTTCCCAGGTGTGGAACATTGAAACTTATATCTTGGGGCAACCAACAGCCATATTATATGACTTCAGGCCTGCTCACCAGGTAATTCATCTTGGCTACTATAAACCTGGCAACTTCTTGAGTCTGGTGAAGTCCTAGACATGATAGGGGAATCTGCTCCTATCACTTTCCTAAACTAGTATCATTTCTAGATGAACTCTAAATGCTTGCCTCACAGATACATGGAGGTTTCATTTCTCATCAAATACACTTCATTGTGCAGCAGAGCCTATTATAGGAATCTACAACTGCAGAGAATAACAGACCCTGGGTGCCTAACCCAATTTAGTACATCTACAACACAATCCATACACATAAGGCTCAAAGAAAATGATGGAGGAGAAGGTGTGACCCCTTAAAAACGGTGGAGCAAGGGTCACATGCTCTCTTGGGTAGTAGGAGCAGGAGTGAACTGCGGAGAATCACGGCTTGCAGTTTGGTCCCATCACCCTTGGGCAGAATGGCAAGATGGTCACGACTCAGTCAGTGGCGACATCGCAGCTCTGTTCTTTGTCGTGAGTGTACCTTATAGATTTCATTGCTTAATAAATCTTGCCTGATCCAAGACTCCAGCGTCCCATACTACTACACCCATGAAATATCAACAGTGCGCTCACTTAAACAAGATCTTTACAAAAAGGCAGTACCAATCGACATGCCAGTGTGGACAGGGAAATCACACAAGACCCCTGTGTCTTGCTAAGGGCAGGAGAAATCAGTCTCCTTCAAGAATGAGACCCTGATGAGTTTTGCTATAATTAAGAAATAACTTTAGGAATTAAGTCTCAAACTAAAGCAACATTTTTACACATCTATATTTATATAGAGAGGCAGAGAAAATTAGATGCAGTTCTGTGGTTTGTAACTGACATTAAGTATGATGGATGAGTAATTGAGTTATACAACCATTTGAGTAGACGTAAAAGCAGATAGTGTCAAATGCTTCATCTTGTCATGTAAAGCATAATGAAAAAAATCCATTCCTCTTATTGTTTACATGTGAAGCTTCACCTACAGACTCATGTTTTTGAGCACCTTTCTCCCAAGTGATAGTGCTGCTTTGGGACACCATGGAACTTTTTGGACATAGGGCTCACCTGGAACATATATGGCCACAGAATCTTAGAGGTTGGGCTTTGGGGTTACAATATAACATTGTATATTGTATATAAGTTGAGTTTCTCTGCTTCTTTGTGGGCCTTGGAGATATTGGTAGTCTGCTTCATGTTTCCTGCACTGTAGACAGAAACTACAATTACTGTCCTTCTTCCAGCTCATTAAAAAAATGCTTCCAAGTTGATTCTATTACATATTTCATCCCAGAAACAAAAAAGTAACCAATACAATACTCATATTTAACTAAGGCTGAAGCCACAGTTAACATAGTTCTTGGTGGGAAAGGTCAGCTGAAAACCAACAGTCCTGGGAGAGTATAGTGTTGGTAGAATAGGTTTCCTGGACATGTTGAAGTCACATAGAAATTTTATGTAAAATACTTCTCAAAGCAATTTCACCAACATCTATTGAGGTGGAGCCTTCCCAAGTTCTTAAGCATGTAAGTAGGACTGGTTACCCAGATTTCTTTAGGGTCTTCTTGGTTAGGATTTTGAAATATAGATAACCAAATTCAATCTAACAATTTAAGCAAAACAAGATTTACTAGAGGTTATTTTGTGGTGTGCAGAATCCTTGGAGGACTAGAAGGTGGGTGGTGTGGTTAGGTGAGAGGCTGCCAAGGGAAACGTTCACTATGAGACACTCTTGGTAGAAACCCTAAGACACTGGTTCATGCCATTTGGCACCCAACATAACAAGAATCAGATGCTGGGACCTCCATCAGGCAGGACAAATGACTCTTCTTGAGTCTTTATGAAACAATGCCTGTCTCTTCTGCAGCCTCAAGTTGGGTACTCTTTCCTAGTTTTCTGCTAGATTTTCTACTTGAAAATCTGTAGCAATGTGATTACAAATGGTCTCTTAAATTTATTTTAAAAATATGGCTATTTTGGCAATAATGATAGATGAAGATTGGGATCTGTAGTATTTTCAGGTGATGTTTATTCATTGTCAGCTATTCTGATCATGAAGAGCAGCTATACCTCAGCTTTCACAGTAAGTGAATATTGTAATATTTTCCATGGGGAGTTAGGATATAACAAAATAAACCCTCAAATCACTATAAACCGAAGAGACTTACTTTTCAATATTTAAGTATTGAGCAAATTACCCAGAACAGAAAGCCAGGCACACATCAACCTGGTGGCTACTCACTCTCCTCCTCCACCTAGAAATTTAACATGGAAAGAGCTTACAGCATTTCATTGTCTACCAGTTGTTCAAACAGATCCCCAGAGGCAGAAATAGCAGAGACCAAATCTCAGAAGTTGAATTTTTCTGAGTTCTTGCTAAGAATGTCCTAGACTACAGGCACACCTTTCAGAATGAAACATCCCCCATGTTATCCTGATTGTGAAAATCTAGAGCTTAAACTGATGCCAAGATTAGCTGACCAGAATGAGGAAGAGATCTCCAGATTCTCAAGCACCAGCACTCACACACAAGCAAAACAGGAACAGAAAGACAGATTTGTAACTCAAGGTTAACCAGAAACAATGAAATTATGTCCTCATTGTCCTGGAACATTTTGTCTTTAACATGTACTTCAAGGACAAGTCCAGTTTGAAAGAAAAGTGGGAACAACATGGCAGAAACCTGGGGAAAGGAATGAGCTGATGAGCCATCTCAAGGAGAACTTGTCTCAGTCCATATCTGTGTGCAGGCACAGGCAGCCCTTGTTGCTGAGAATATGTCCTCAGAAGAAGTCTTACTCATCTAAAGATGAAACAAAAACAGAAAGAGAGGCACTCTCAGCAGAATCCCGAACAGAACAGAATGTGAAGAAACTTTCCAGACTACCTGGGGAGCTTGTGATGAGGTTCAAAGTGACCCTCACAATTCCTAGAAAATTACTCAGTGACAGTATTGCAAATTATGGAGTAGTTTCCATACTCATTATGCAGAGAGAGAAATGTCATTGATCAGAAAGGGGCATGGTTCTTCTGATAATCTACACAATTCCAAAAGAGCAAGTCTAACACCTTTAGATCACAGGAATTCTCCCCAAAAGAAAATTATCAAGGTGTCCATATGGAAGTACAACCAGGATTTTTCTCCAGGATTGTGCCAGTTCTCCCCCATGCTTGTCCAAACCCAGAGAATAACAAGTCACATACAAAAGTGAAGACTATCCTATGATCTTCAGTGACTCTGTCATATCTTGGCCCAGTAGAGAAGATACACAAATGAAACCATTTGATTATGCTTAGTGTCACAGAGGCTTCTATCAGACACCAAACCTATGTGTAAATTAGGTAATTCGCACAAAGAGAATTGTTTTCCCATGAAATACAGAACAATACTTTAGCTACAAAACCAACTTCAGACTCATAAGATGGTTTAGTATAGGAGCATCTTACCAGAAAAGTGTTCCTTCCTCATGAGAAAGTTCATGACTTCTGTCTCATTGTAACATACACACACACACACACACACACACACACACACACACACACAAACACACATACGCATGCACACATACACGTACACATGCACAGACACACTACCTGAAAGCATGAATATGCTTGCAAAATCTTATAGAAAAACATTCAAAGTAGGGATTGCTTTCAATTGCTTCATTTAAAGTTATAAATTATTTGGTTGTGGATCTCTGTATCTGCTTCCATCAGTTACTGGATAAAGGCTCTATGATGACAGTTAGGGTAGTCACCAATCTGATCACCAGGGTAGGCCAGTTGAAGCACCCTCACCACTTTTGCAAGTAATCTTAGCTGGGGTCACCCATGTGGATTCCTGGTAATTTCCCTAGCACTAGGTTTCTCCTAACCCCATAATGTCTCCCCCCACAAGATATCTCCTTTATTGCTCTCTCACTCTGTCCCTCCCCCAGCTTGACCATCCCATTCCCTTATGTTCTCATTCCCCATCCCCTACCCTCTATTGCACCCCTCACCCCCAGTTTAATCTGGAGATCTCATCTATTTCTCCTTCCCAGGGTGATCCATGTGTCCCCCTTAGAGTCCTCCTTGTTAGCTAGCTTCTCTGGAACTGTGGGTTGCTCCAAGAGTCCAGTCCAGGAGAGGGAGGAGGGATGGTATCATCAAGGAGGAGGTCAAGTTCTTGATGGGGAAATCTGCAGAGACAACAGAACCAAGCTTGTGGGAACTCATGAACTATAGACTGACAGCTGTGGATGCTCTGCAATTGGGAGACAGTTGTGTAGCTTGGTTTTTTTGGGGGGCCTCTAGCAGTGGGATCAGGATCTATCCCTGGTGCATGAACAGGTTTTTGGGAGCCCATTACCTGTGGTGGGACACCTTGGTCAGCCTTGATGCAGAGGGGAGGGGCTTGGTCCTGCCTCAACTGAATGTACCAGGCTTGGCTGACTTCCCTTGGGAGGCCTTACCCTTTCAGAGGAGGGGTTGGGGGTTGGGGGGTGGAGGAAGACTGGTGGAGGGATGGTGAAGAGGGATGAGAGGGGGACCTGTGGTTGATATGTAAAATGAATAAAAAAATTTTTAAATAAAAAAGTTACAAATCACTAAGGAAATTATTTAAACCTGGTGCATTAATGTTTCTTTTTTATTCTACTGACGGTACACAAATAGAAATACTCTTAATTTGAAATTTTTAAACATTTTTTTCTTTTTGCCTTTCACTTGTAAATTATAAGAATCTTACTAAGCAAAACAACTGAAAGATTAGCATTTATAAAATCCAAGTGGGACACTGGGGAAGCAATGAAGGAATGCTGAAAAACACAAGAATTCAACTCCACCCTGCAAATGGCTTCACACTGCAGAAATAACCTTTGGTGGATGCAAAGGGAATTTTACAGAGATGAGTAATATGCTTTTCCTCGCTTAGTAGTGATTATCTTTTCCCTTGCTGGATAATTCAAGTATGAGCCTACAAAAATAATTTATTAGGTGCTTACAGTGTACAATACACTATGCTAGAGACTGAAAAGAATTCTTATATAAGTCCCACAAAATATTATCATGAACTAAGGACTGGGGCATAATAAAATTCTACATGTATTTATATTTGACATACAAAGACTAAAAGATAACTGGAATATTTAATATCAATGTCAAGCCTGTTTTTAATAGATACTATTTTATCAATGATGTCTAAAAATTATGTCTATTTTTTTAAATCTCTATTCACTATTTTAAGGAAAATTTGTTTCAATGGTCAATTTTCTCTTTCTAAACAAATGCAGTACATATAAAATCAGAATTTTAATCCTTAAATGAATTTTAAGTCAATCATGTTTATGTTCATTAAAGAGTATTTGATTCCTCATTTTTTATCTGACTTGTCTTTTTAACCTATAAAAAATGTAATCTGTTCTATTAGAAAATCAGGTAGTATATTATTTTTACACATAAACAAAATTGTCTCAGTCAAATCTTCAGTGTTATCAAAGCCAATTTACCGATTTTTAATAAGATTTTTCTTACAACTATAAGTTTTTCATGCATATCTCATTTTCAATAACCCTAAGGAATGCCATTATAAACCTAGATCATGCATTCACTGAACCTCAGATTTTTGCTTTGAACCTTCTTTGATAAGAATTTCTTTTTAATGCTGAACAAATGGTGTGCATGACAGATGGATATTATACTTGTTTTGGACTCCTTGAGTGCTGCGGGATGTCTTTCTGTATGCTGTAAATATGTGTGGCTCCCATTGGATAATAAATAAAGTGGCATTGGCCTATGGCAGTGTAGGATAAGGTCAGGGAGCACATTCAAACTGAAGATGAGATGAAGGGTAGAGATGGGAGCCTGCCGTTGAAGGCACAACAAGATGCTAGCAGATCGATAATGCCACAGCCATGTGGCAACATAAAAGATTTATAGAAATGAGTTAATTTAATATGAAAGAGCTAGCTAGCAAGAACCTTGAGCCATAGGCCATACAGTTTGTAATTAATATTAAGCCTCTGAGTGATTATTTTATAAGCAGCTGTGGGACTGTGGTAGGAGAGATTCATCCAGACTGCTGGGCAAGGCAGGACCAGAGAAATTTTCATCTACACTTGAGTGACTAGAAATTCTGATTAATTGTTTTAGAAAGTAACCTGGGCATCAATATTCAAGATTACGCTGCTGTACAAGAGTAGAGACATGATGGGTGGATATTACACCTACTAGACACCATAGGTAAAAATTACCAGGACAAAAATGGGTCAATGCATTTAGAGTTATTGGCTAGTGAATTTTCACAGGTGTCCAAATATTACAGGATATTGCCATTTTTCCTTGGATCCTCTCCAGAATGTAACAATAAGACTGTATTGCTGAAGTCATAGTTGGGTGATAGAGCATGGAGAAATTAAGCAAGGGCTGACCCAGATGCTTTACCCGCATTAGCTAGCTTTGATATTTCTAAGCATGCTGCCAGAGGCTAAATCGATAACAAATCATACCCAGCAGGGAAACCTGTGAGCTACAGTGACTTGTTTGGAAAGACGTGCTCACTAGTCCAATCGTGGTATGAACGTCATGGCAGGACACAACCACTTTCTAATTGAATTTAACTTCCTACTCCACAGATGAAACCCATACCTGGAACCATTATCAGGAAGAGTTTGGAAAGGGGCTTGAATGTGATCAAAATATATTATTAAATTTATTGTTTGAAAATTTCATACATAACTATAATGTGTTTGATCAAATCCACCTTCCACTTCTTCCTCTTCAACTCCTTCCATATCCCTGAGTCTTACTTATGACACCTCTTTTTTCTTGTACTCACATGCATATTCTCTCTATATAAAGCCTATATATATATATATTACACATATATGTGTATATATATACATATATTTCTGAAATACATTTAAGAACAGTTAATGTTTGTATTTAATTTTCCACTCTACTTTATACAACATTTCTTAGAAGACTTCTAAATAAAACTGACAAGCAAAACTACTATCCTTAGGGTGTTCTGTATCTTGACATTGTTATGTGGGTAACAGGGGTTTGGCCCACTGTCCTCCACTCATTTCTCATTCAAAGTTTAAAGAGGTTTAATCTATCACAAATTTCTTTCTTTGTTTCTTGACGGTCTGAGTGCATTTCTACTTCCCACTTTGTTTTGCAAAACATACAATCTGTTATTCTAAATTATTTAGATAAAAAGAGATAAGCTTCTTTCCCATGTATCTGCAACCCACCCCCCCTTGTCAATATATGCAGTGGAGGAAGCAAATAAGGTGACTTAAGTAGAGTGTAAAGAAACAACTTTTTATGAAACTAACGCTTATTTGAAGATTTGAAAAGTAAGTCATGCAAGATGTGGGAGAACATTGTCCTCTAGCAGTTGGAAGGTGGCAAAAGAATGCACAGGCTAAAAGAAGGTAGGAACTTACACTTGTGGTAAATGGATACCATTCACCCACGAGGCCCTGCAACCAAGGCCCTGGTTCTGGTCTTCAATAACACACCCACACCCATCTGCGCGCGCGTACACACACACACACACACACACACACACACACACACACAGAGCCTTTGGGGGAAATGAGGGTGAGTACCATTACTCATTGCATTTTTATTTAGAATATATTAGAAGTATGGGTAGAGATAGAATATGATCCAAGTTGTGGTCAAACAGAGACAGGATTACATGAATTCACAATAAGGTTTGAACAACAGTAGCAAGGTGAAGAGGGTGCAATGGTTCAGATGAGATCAGAGAGATTTAAAATATTCCTTACATTACAACGAATTTCTATTGGTTATTATTTCCAGCCCCAAGCTCTGTGTGGTAGAAAGCTACATGTCCGATTTCTGCAATGAGTTCAGTGCCAAGAATCTGACCTGGAGGATAATAGACAATCAACATTTACTCAGGGAATAAACAAATTAATTTCAAAAAGTGAAATTCTTACCAGGCAGCGGTGGCACACGCTTTTAATCCCAGGACTCGAGAGGCATAGGCAGGGGATCTCTGTGAGTTTGAGGCAAGCCTGGTCTACAGAGTGAGATCCAGGACAGGTACCAAAACTACATGGAGAAACCCTGTCTTGAAAAAAAAAAATTAAATTCTCTTACCTAAATACTGACAAGGTTTATGGGTTGTCTTGGGAATACTTTCAAATAGGAAAGTTCAATATTAATAGATTTATGATGAATAGATGAACAATTATTTCACAAATAATTCATAGAAGTTTATTCATGATTTTTGAAAAATAACCATTTTATATTAAAAAAGAAAAATAATAATTTAAAAATAAATTCACCTCTGTCTTTACACTCTTTAGTCTGGTATTAAAAGTAAATACAAATTAAATTTGGCAGTTAATCTCAGAAGCATGTTTTGCTGAACAAGACTGATAACAGGAGTTTCTGTCCCCGGAACTCAGGTAGAGAGCCATGAGTTTGGATCTTCAGAAGTCATGTGAAGTCAGACATGGCAACATGTTATCTGTAATCCCAGCACTCAAGTGACAAATTGAAAGGCAGGCACAAGAGAGTCCCTCAGAACTTGCAGGTCAGTCAGCATAGGGCACACAGAGCAGCAGCCAACAAGAGAGACATCACACAATGCTGGAAGAGGTTGTTCTCTGATCTCTACACGAAAGTCACGGCATGTACACTAACATGTACACATACATACTATATGGACACACACAGAAACAAAAAGTAGTACTTTTAAAGTGTAATGCCAACTGGTATGTTTACTCCATTTTTTTTAAATGGGGCATGTGATCTTAATATACTGTATAGTAGAATAGTACCTGTAATTATCATGGTATTTTTGAAAAATTAATTCAAATGACAAATCTTTCTTTAGAGCTGGCTTGCTGTATTTTGTAAACAAATACCTAGTTTTATGTCTTTGTGGGTATCATTTTGCTGAGATTCAAAGCATCATGTCTAACTATTTCTGATATTTATTTTCTTTAGCTTTCAACAAAAACAGTGGCTCTTGCCTGTCATCTGTGGACTCAGATGCTGAGGCAATAGGGTATCCATGAGTTCACATTGAGTCTAGGCTAAAGGTCATTTTGTGCCCCCCAAAAACAAGACAAAATAATCGAATTTAAACTAATTTGGTAATATTAAAGAATGGAAACAAACTGGAGGTAAATACAATTATTGTTAACTTACTCATGTTGGAGAAATACATTAGCTATATATAAGTATTTACAAGCATCTGAGTTTTTTTTTTTTTTACAAAACTACATCCATAAAATAAATGATAGCTTAACAGATTTCTAAATTAACTTCTAGAGAATAAATAAGTTTATGATGGATGCCACATAATGAACAAAATACCAATTTCAATAGCCTAGACTTCCCTCTGCGTCAGCTGTTTGTCAAGAGAAATGACAAAATGATGGCTAATGGGATGGATCCGGACATGGGATCTCAGGCAATTTTCCAAGGCAAAGAGTAAAGTGAGAAAAGCTCTGCGAGGTACACTTGTTTTTCACCCATGGACTCCTTGCTTCCCTTCCTTTCTTCCTCAGTATGGCTGTTTTAATAACAAGATTTTCTATTAGGTAAAAATTCTCCTATGATACGTCTGAGAAGTGGACTGAAATTCAAATGCTGATGCTTAATCTCCCTGAATATAAGTTGAAATTGAAGAGTTAATCATGCTCATGACACATTGAGGTGACAAGCCCACAAGAGTAATATTTAAAATGTGTTAATATAGTGTGAGAAGTCTCAGGTAAGAGTTAAATTCCTTCTGAATTTGATGTCACAAGGTGGAATTCTGTCCATGGGCAGACGTGACAAGTGACAGAGATTTAGGGGAAAGTATATGTGGCTTCTCATGGTTATGCCTTTTATTGATCTTTGAAAGGAGAAGTATTTGCATGAAAAATAAAATCTTTTGATTAATTATTATAGTAACTTGTTTTATAAGGACGATGGACCCAAGCAAATCTTATATAAAATACACTATCAAGTAATAGGATAGTATGTCATTTGCAGGAGCCCACAACGGTTTCCTAGTGAGATCTGAGCTTGCTTTACCCAGCAGGGCTGCATAAGGGGATGGATTGACCACATGCGTGGTTATGAGGTGTTTGGAGGGGTCTGCTCTTGGCTGTGCTGGACGGTCTTTTGCTCTACCCCTTGACATTACATTAAAAACCCCTTTAGAAGAGACAGAGGGGTCGGTGGATTAGGATCAAGGCCCTCCTGAGGCTATCCTGTGTTTCTATCTGTCTCTCTCCCCTCTGTATTTCTATCTAAATCTCTTATCCCTCTCTCCTCAAGAGGCGCTGAGGGAAAAGGTAGAAGCCAGTCCCCCACAGTTGTTGATATGAGCTAATGCTCAGAACATAGAGAACATTAGACCTGGCCAGGAGATTTAATGAAAAGCTTTGGCATGACTGAAAATGGACCATCATCTTTATTCTAGCCCAGAGAGATGCAGGAGATGTTTATTTCATATTTACTTTTTGATTAATGATTAATAAAATATTCAGCCTTTGGCTCATTTTGTAAAAATAATTTAAAATTAAGTTTACACTGTTGAGTAGCTGTATTTGTCAAACACGAAACATTTTATACTAAAAATTAAAATATATTTCTGTCTCTAGTCAAAACTTTCTTTTTACTATATATCATTAGCAACAAAAATTACCATGACCCACATTACTTTTCTGGAAAAAAAAAAAGAGAAGGCTGGGAAAAGGAAGAGAAAAAAGAGGAAGAGGAGGATGAGGAAAAGGAGAGAATAGAAAAGGAAGGAGGAACCAAGGGAGGGGGATGGTAGGAAAGAGAAGGGAGGGAGGGAGGGACATTCTCTAGTTTCATGTGAACATCGCCTGCTGAAGGTTTTTATATTAAAGTTGGCATCACCTTACTGGAACTATTGGAAGACGTAGAACTGTTAGGAGGTGGATGTAATCTAGCTGAAGATTTTAAATCTGTAGAGGCATGTCCTGGAAAAGGACTGTGGAACCCTGGGAACGTTCTCTCTCTCATTCACACCCTGATCCTGGGTGAACCTTTGGATTCATTGTAGTCCTTAGACATGAGCAGATGTCTTCCCAACAACCCTCAAAGTGGTAAGCCTAGAGCAGAGTATCTTTAGGCCTTTCCATTTGCAAACTTCTTCCTTTCCACCAGAGAAGTATTTACATGGCTTTGCATATGTAGGTAGATAAATACAAAATAAAAAAAGTCCTGAAAAGAATTTATCAACTTATTTAAAATAATTCATTGATGTACCTATAATTTATCCATTTGCTAAAAACTAATGTGATATATTTTCTTATTATTTATACATATATACATTTGTGCATTTATATATTTGTACAAGGGAGGAATAGTTAATTTTACAAGACTTGGGCATCTTCAATGTCAGAGTCAATCAATATATTGATTTTGTAATCGATCAATGCCAAAAATGATGCTTTGCATAGTCTGTAACACAAAAGAGCAGAACTATGTGTAGACATTCTTGAAAATTCTATCTTCATATCTCAATTCTATCTTAAGCTGAATTTATTGAATAATTTTTACAAAATTCAAACAAGAAACTTGAACAGTTCTTAAGAAAGGTCAAACATTCAAACACAAAGGATCCAAAGCATTACTTGATTTATACTGAGGATAGAAAACAGTGAAAGCCTGTTTTCTGTAATGCACTGTGTGTCTGTAAGAACAGAAACTTGTGTGTACAGAACACTTAAAACACACACTAACTGAGGATTTGAACGGAGGTGTTTGGGGTAGGGTCTGTGGGTGTTGTGTGGAGTTGTAGTAGGTGTACTATAAGCTAAGTATGTCTTCTGTGTTCAGAACCAAGGCTGCAGTGTGCCTTATATTCATTACAAGTTCAAATATAGATTTGATTTTAAGTTGTTGTGTATTTAGAAATCCTTTACTGTTGATGAATTATTTGGCAACTCCACAGTCAGTTATACGTCTTCACATGGGGTTCCAACCTACAGGAAGGAGTTGAGACTTAGAAGTCCATGACTGCAAACTATGATGTTGCTAAACATGTGTATCTTTTCTCTTCAGTTGATCCATCTCAAGTTTTGTTACAGAAACAGAAAACTAACAGAAGGAAGGAAAGACTGAACCTAATTTGAATAGAGAGGATATTATTTAGATTAAAATTTAGTGTAAATATAAATGTAGTTCACTGTTCTAATTTTGATTAAAGTAATATTTATATCCCTATAGGATAGTCTACATAAAACATATCACATATTAGATCCTAAAATACAAAAATCAACACAAACCAATGTAGTGAGTTTTGA
>CABHPH010160356.1:29601-43000 GCA_902168325.1 Peromyscus nudipes | reverse complement strand
CTTTTTCCTCTGGGCATGGTTGCATCCTGGCCATGTCTGGGTCTCTCAGCTCTAAGGGTATTACAGCCTCTTTGTGCATCGTTCAACAAACAGCCTCCATCCGTCCTAAGCCCAAATTTACATACCTAAAAATTCAACAATACACATGCATAAGCATTAACTATCTCACAAAAGCATCCTTCGGGTGCTGTGGAGCTCAGCCACGTTTGGATAACACTGCCTTGGATTGCGCATCTTATTTTAGCAGCATGTTTTTAAGATTTTTTTGACATCAAAGTAGACTTAAAGGCAATTCTTCATATTCTTTGACTTTCTTTCTTATTTTTCAATCAAATCTTCCCACCGCATCAGTAAACACAGCAATCTTCTAACAAGGCTGCTTAATTATGAGCTGTGCAGGCTGCAAAGGCTCCTTTATGGGCACAGAGCCTGCATCCTTTGTGGAGACAGCCAGGGTCCCAGAAAAGGAGGCTGCCTGTGTGTTCGTTACTATTCAGAGTCAGCTCTCAGAGCACATGGTGGTTTCTGTCCTTCTGAAGGTTTGCCTGCCTTGGGGAATAGGTTATCGTGTCTGTGAATTGCTGGCCATGAAGATCACACTTGAGACTCAAGTGACAAGCGGACAGGGGACTTTCTTTAAAGATGGCTGTTGTGTCACATTTCCTTCTGAGCCGAAACAGTCCATCCAGGTAAAACCCAGGAAGTCAACTGCTTGAAAGTTCTAGGAAGTCCCTGAAACTGAACAGATCTGCTAGGCTCCTCCTTTCACAAGTATATATAAGCAGGAAGGACTGTTGAGGGTTACCCTCAGACCAGCTGAGGTACCCAGAAGAGGTTTAGACCAATTAAGTCAGCTAGAAAAGGTACTTTCAACCTGTTGAGTTGACTACAAGTGGTATAAGTATGCTCTAGGTTTTCAGGTTCTGTGAGCTGTCATCTGTACTGAGAGTGGGCTTTGTTGATGTAGCGGTCTTGGAGTCATGTCTGCTTCTAAACAAGCATTCCCTCACCCCAGGTAGGGAACTGACAACAGATGAAAGTAAGGACACCACCGAAGTCCAACTTGATGAACGAATGTGTCTAGTTGGGGTTACTTATAGGAACAGTGGTCATGCATTGCTTATAAGTCCAGGGGTGACCCTCCCAACAGTGGTGTTATCAAGAAGTCCAACTCCATCAGTGATAATGACCTCATGGACACTCCTTTAGTTAACTTTCTATCTTCAACATATTCTAGTAACTCTCAAGATCATGGATGGCATGCAGACAGAAGAGAATGATGGCTGCATCACAGGTAAGGAGGCTGTTCCCTCCCTTCCCTTTTCCTACTAGAGAATATTAACAGTTCCATCGCCATCCCCACTGACCTACCTCTGTGTCGCTCTTATTACATTGCCATGACTGCAGTGCTAAACATTCTGTAGCTCACCTTAGCAACTTCTGCTCCAGCATGGCCAATGATCCTGTCATGCCCATGCCCAGGGGAAATACCCCCAAAATTGCCCCCAAAATTGTCAAAGCTGATCCTGTGACGCACACATCCTAGCCACGAGTTGTCTTTCCACAGCTTCTAAAATAACGGGCCAGACTGGCCATGGACTTGGAATCTCTAAAACTTTTAAGCCTAAATAAATATTTTCTAAATTCAGGTACTGATCATCATGATGAAAAGCTTCCTAACATAGGTACCATGAAGTCGAGGCCTAGCAAAGGACTCTGAAATCGAGGCTCCAGTGGTGAAAAGGAGCTGAATGACTGGCCTCATCCCATGAGTCCCAACCTGCTGAAACTCACACAGAATGACTTCCAAGGGATTCTGGGGGTGCTGAGGGTAATGACAATTCATTGTTTCTGTGGCCATTTAAAATGTCTAGGTTTCTGCGGAGAGTCTTTCCACCAGCCCAGTCCTTAGCACCATGAAGCTACAATGAGGGGCGCTAAGCCAGCAGCAAACGCTTGATTGCTCACGCAAGCGAAATGGGAAAGTAATGATGCCCCCAAGAAGAAAATAAGCCCTCTCTGTTTTTCTCCAGGTGTTTTACTTTGCTTTCTAGGTATAAAACATCGAGCAAAAACAGTGCGGGGAGGAAACGGCTTTATTATAGTTCACAGCTCACAGTCTGTCACTGAGGAGGAATGTTAGAGCAGGAACTCAAGGCCTGAACCTAGAGTCAGGAACTAAAGCAGAAACCAATGACGCTTTCTGGCGCCTCTTCACGGCTTGCTCAGCCTGCTGTAGGGAAAAGGCGCTGGCTAAAGAAACCCACCCTGACCCTGGAGCCCAGAACTAAGGGGAAGATGGCTCAGATCAGGGCAGAAAGAAACACAGTTTAGCTCAGTCAGATCAGAGCCATCTCTGCCCCTGGCCAACTGACTTGTGAAAGTAACCGATCACAGAGAAGGACAGTAGAAGCCTGGACCCCAAGTCAACCCCTAATTGACTCCACCCCCAAGACATCCTATGTAAACCATCCTGCCGGTCAGTTAAAAAAAAAGAGCTGTTCTCTCTACCCTGGTAGAGGCAGCTACTCTCCTGGACTACTCCTTCCCAAATATATCTCTTTCTCTAAAGAGTTTTGGGTGTGACGATCTTCATTCACTGGTATAGAGAAGATCCTTGCTGAGATGTCCCTCAGTGGACAAAGCAAGAGAGAGCTGAAAAAGTAACACTTTTCTCTGGAGCTGGTGGAGATTGCTACATTTCTGCAGGGGTTTCCACTTTTGCAGAGTGAAGCAAAAGAAGCAACATCTTAGACCAGAGAAGCAGAGCTCTGCCTGGAAGCCCCCTTAAGTGGGGGCTGAGCAAAACCCAGCTGTAGCGACTCTCCAGGAGAGGAGCAGGATTGCTATATCCTGTGGGGAGACCACCCCTCATCACACCAGGTATACCCTGATTTTCTGAACAGTCAGGATGCCCTTTCCCACTGAAGCAGTTCCAGGCCTGACTTTCCAGAGCAGTCAGAAAATTTCCCTTCCAGGGTTGGGCTGCCTCTTTGCAGCTCCAGCTGTTAGAGTTGTCCTAAGCAGCTCAAGGTATTGCCTGACTCCCAGGTAGTCAGGACACCTTTCCCCAGAGTTACTAAACTCACATTTCATGCCAAAACCTGGGACCAAACCCACAGAGTTGCAACAAATTTACTTACACCTGCTTTCTTATACTACCCAGAACCACCTGCCCAGGGATGGTACTGCCCACAATGGGCTAGGGCCTCCCATGTCAATCATTCATCAAGAAAATGCCCCACAGACATGGTCACAGGCCAGTCTGATGGAAGTAATCCCTCAACTGAGGTTCTCTCTTTCCATGTATGTCAAGTTGACAACCAGGATTAGCCATTCCATCACATTGCTTTTAGAAAGGAAATATCTATGAATCCTTCTGTCATGTGTTGGAGACATCAGCTCATCTTCTCAAAGATTAAATCAATTCCTTTAGCTCTGCTGCTAGGGATGTCTCCTCAGAGGCCTGCCCTGAGTTGTGACCACCCACTTGCAAATGACGTCTGTGTCTCTGCCTGAGCATCTGGTCATGGTGTCTGGCCATCAGAGTAACTTTTACTTATTCCAAAGATGTGAGAGGCTTTATTTTCCCTTTGGAGAAATGGTGATGGCTGTGATGTAATGGATAAATACACAGCTGAAGATGTTCAATGGTGAGGACCTTTTCTGTCTTTGCTGCCTTTTACGTGTCTTGCTCATAGCACCTACCTAGGTCTTTCCTAGTGTTTAGCTAGTAGGGAACCTGTCTCATCCCTATTCTCCCAAGGAGGCAGACTTTATGACTAGTTATCTTCTCATCAAAGGTCACATAATATCTGTAGAATGGATGGACAAATGTGAAGTATCCCAGTCTCTCACTTCCACCCATCTCAGCCAGTGGAATTAGAAGCATTGTGAGGATTTCCCACATCCTTGGATACTCAAAGTAACACAGGTCTATCTTCTAAACGACAGACTGGCTGACTGTGCCTGTGTCATAATTTCAGTGGCACAATTCAAGATGACATTTTAACAGCCATGTGGGTTGGTTTGGTTCAGTCTTCATCCCTGTTATTCTCAATGCAGTCCCAGGTATGAACATACACACCTCTGTGTGAAGATGCTATGTTGTGAGAATATGCTACTTTGGTAAAATGACTTTTGGTTTCCAGCTCCATGATAAAGAGCTTGAGCAAAAATTGATTGAAATGTTATTACTACTGAATTTAAATATTTAAAAATTAAACATTAAATTAATTAAAATAAAAATTCTAAACCTTACATTGGAAGACTAAAAGAATCTGACAGTAATCTGTCGGGGACTTTGGGGGTCCAGCCCTTCAATAGTCCCCTCCCAGGGTCTGGTAAGCATTTACAACCAGCTGATAATTAATCTTTGAAGAAAAGAAATGAATCTATGTACACGAAACTCCTAAGTCCATATACTTTGTTATTTTATGTCAGTTCTCTCTCTACAAGCTTATACTCTGCTCTCATTTTTAGCTCCTTTCTTGCCCAATTTCTCCTTACATTTATCTGTTGTCCCCTCTAAGTTCTATCTTAATTCCTTCTTTTAGTTCTGCCCTTTCTAGGTTCTCATCCATCTGGTTCTTTCCCATATCAGCTCCTCTCCCATCTCCTTCTCTCTCATCTTGTTCTTCCTCATCTTGTTCTTCCCCATCTGGCTCTTCCTCATCTTCCATCTCATTCCTCTGGTACTCTCTTCTAGCCCTTCAATCTAGTTCTTCCCCATCTCAGTTTGTTCCTCTCAAGTTCTTACCCATCTAGTTCTTCCATTCTCTTTTCTCTTCTCCGTCCTCCACGTGCCCTGGAAGTCCCGGTATATATACACTTACAAGCAGTATTACCTTAACAGTGTAAAGCCAGGCTTCCAGGATCAAATGGAGGGGTGATAAGAATCCCATAGAGAGGCAATAACCATTAAATAACATTTGCAACCCCAAAGGGAAGTGACCAATGGGGAAATGAATTAACTAAAGGCTAAATTCGGGTAATATCTAAGAAGAGGGATCTTATGTGCTCAGCTATAGTCTTAAACATGATTGGTAGAAAATGTTAAGAATCTCTAAGTTGCTAGGTCAATGGGAGAAAATAAAACTGCCTTCTTTTTTTTCCTGTGGCCCCTATCTGTCCGAGCTACCTGTTGTTTTTTTCTGCAGGGTGGGGGAAGTGTGCTCAGTTGCTAGGCAACCTGTGTACAGGTAGATGCCTCTGGTGATAGTAAAAGGGAGATCTGGAACTAGAGGTAAGATTTGGGAAAGGAGGAAGTTAAGCTTAATTGGCACATCCGTCAGGTCTTTTCAAACAGGTAGCCTGGATGCTTAAGTCTGTTCTTAGAGTACAGAGGTATCTCTGATAAGGTACTTTCCTCCCTCTGGGGATGGAACCAGATGCTGCCAATGATGATAATTACAGGGAGGCTTGAACTGAGGTTCTGGCTGAGCATAGCTGTCAGCACAGAAAGTTATCTAAATATTCCTAGAAGTGGTTAGGAAGGAGTTAAAGGTCTATAAAGTTAGTAAGGCTGTAAGAAAGGAGGGTCCCAGCTAAATTGTGTAAAGCTATTACTTAACGTCCACCTGACCTAGGTAGTGTCTCCTTGTGGAATTTACCTTAAATCCGGAGACTTGTTATTACTGTTAGTCCTTGAGAGTGGCTAAGGGAGATATCTGATTCCAGAGAAAGCCTTTCCTGAGGTTGTTCTCCAAATACCTGGAATGTGTATGTCCTGAGAGTGATCAATCCACACTGTTAGCCCTTCTCAGGGAAAAGTCAATTGGGAAAACTATGAAGGCACACATGATTTTCATAACAGAAGAGAGCTGATATGTAACAAACCAAGTAACACCAAAAACTCCTTGGAATTTGGCTTCCTCTGGAGGAATTCCTTGATCCCTCCAGGTAGTGACTTTGCCATAACTAGCTGAGTTCTTATAATATATTCCTGCGGCCCGCAGTAGTAATCTATCAGTACCCGGGTCTATTCTCATACCTAACACTGGCATATTACTTATCCATTGAGATAGAGCAATGTTGGCCTCCATCCTGGACCAAGCTCAGACCTTCCTGTGGTCCACAGCAGGAACATTGGATGTGCAAAATATACCTCTTCAGGGGCTGGAGAGATGATGGCTCAGTGGTTAAGTGCTCTTCTAGAGGACCTGGATTTAGTTACCAGAACCTACATGGTTGCTCAGGATTTGTAACACCAGTTCTTGTGGAGCTGATGCCCTCTTCTAGCCTCTTTGGGCACTG
This sequence comes from Peromyscus nudipes, assembly GCA_902168325.1. Taxonomy (NCBI): domain Eukaryota; kingdom Metazoa; phylum Chordata; class Mammalia; order Rodentia; family Cricetidae; genus Peromyscus; species Peromyscus nudipes. The sequence goes on along the minus strand of CABHPH010160356.1, from coordinate 36,745 downwards.
CACTCACATAGCGTTCATATATGTATGTAGGCAAAACCTTCATACACATAAAGTAAAAATAAAAAATCTTTAAAAATACTATTTCCATTTGGAGGTAGTATATGTTAATGTTGGTCATGTAGCAAACCCCAATCCTTCCTGACTATTTGATGGACTTGAATATGCACAATCTTGTAAAAGCTGAGTCACAGACACATAACCCTCTTGACAACCTTTGTTTTCTGATGAAATAACTCATAGATTTTTTCCATAGTAATTTATCAATTCAGTCAAAAATGAATTTACAAAGTGTTATTGGATCCAGCCATTGTAGCTGGCGGTGAATAACTGTAAACAAAAGAAGGCAGAGGCAACTCTGAGTCATTTAGAGTGAATTCCCATGGGCTCTCACCATCTTGTGTGCAAATGGCCATTTTTCTTTATTTCTTAAAGATTTATTTATTTATTTATTTGTGTGTGTGTGTGTGTGTGTGTGTGTGTGTATGTGTGTGTGTGTTTACCTACGTGTATATCTGTATACCACACATACAGTGCCTTCAGGGGCCAGAAGAGAGCATTAGGTAGGTCCCTTAGAACTGGGGTTACAGATGCTTGTGAGCTGCCATATGGGTGCTGGGAACTGAACCTGGGTTCTCTGAAAGAGCAGCCACTGATCTTAACCACTGATCAATTTTTCCAGCTCCTGCCACTTTGTTTTAGGGAATAAAAGGTATAAAAATAAAGCCACATGCATCTAGAATTCATTTGAGTCTTGAGTTTTATGCGACATGAATCCTCAGGTTCATCTTTAATCCAATCAAGACACAGATCCACAAATGTGATCCAGGATCATGAGACCCCTTCCCATCTTTAAAAAAAAATGCCCTTCCCCCAAAAAACCCAAAACCCAAAGAAAAACCTTTCCAGCAAGTGTGCACATCTGGAGTGTGGTTAAAAAAATTGTACTGCAAATTAGTTACCAATTAAGTGTTTTTTGTTTTTGTTTTTTTTTTGTAAATGAAGTCGCTTTATGACTGATATAGAATATTAAAAGTACAATTTTATTAGCACCTTAAGTTTTTGGGAATCTCATGCAAAATGAGCTTGTAGCCTTTAAGTAGCTTAGCATTAGCAAACAGCTAATGTGGGCCTGGGAGTGTAGGGCTTGATTGCACAATGGAGCCAGTGGCTTCTGAGAAAAGCTTGCCTCCCTCCCCACTCAGGGAGAATTCTATTGCAAAAATGCTTTTTAGGATTTGTTTGGTTTCTGTCAGTGAAGAAAATAATTGACTCTTTTGAAAACAGCCATTAAGAAACTCAGTTAAGTGTGATGCAGGTGCATTGGAGCAGGGATCCCTGTTTTTTGTTTTGTTTTTTTAATCCTTGTTTGAAAAATTTCAAAGGAAAAATAAGCATAAAAGAATTTTCCCACAAGGATCCTGGAGACTTGGTGTCCTTTTCTGTTCACTACCGAATTTGCTTCATCTGAGAGTCTCTACACGTGGGTGAACCTTTATAAACGGTGTCAAATGTACTTCTGACGCTGTCTCCTAGTGACCCCATCCATCTGTCACAGAGACACTCAAAAAAAAAAAAAATCAAAGTTGTCAAGCACATACCGATGTTTACAAAAGTTAGCATTCAAGAAAGGTCTAAAATCATGCACAACTGTGTTATATTATTTTTGGTTGTGAGCCTAGCCTTTAACAGCTGAGCCATCTCTCCAGCCCGACTGTGTTATATTATGTTGCGCGTATGTGTGTTGAGAAATACAGTTGATCTCATCATCAAATCCAGTTGCCATGGATACTAGAAAGTTTCTAAAATTTAAATAGACACTGAACGAATCAACAGCCTTTACTCAGCAAACCACACTGCCAGCCTCAAAGCTGTCTGTCTCCCATTCCCCTTCTTGACTGTCTCAGGAGGATTGACTACTCTCTAACTTGGTTCCTTATCTCAACTTGTTCTTTTGTATTTTCAGGGCTTGATGTGATTTAGATATGACACAACTCATCTATGCTACCACTGCGATTTTACATTCCAATGCCTCCAACAACATTTTGCAGACAGGAAGCCACATGTTTTTGACCTTGGGGGTCCATGACCCTATTGCCTGGCATTTACCTCTTGAAAATGTTTGTGATCAAATTGGGTCACCGTGACTATCTGCTAATGGGATGTAGTCAATATCTACAGTTATTTCACTTTTTACACAGTAATGTCTGTGCATGTATGTGTGAGCATGTATGTCGGAGGTCAACGGTAGAGCCTTCCTCCATCACCCTCCACCTTATTTTTTGAGATAAGGTCTGTCTCTGAACCTAGAGATCACCAAATCATCTCAACTGAGCAGAGAGCCTCGGGAATCTAATGTCTCTGCCTCTCCAGTAGCTACAGTATCAATATGTGACCCCATGACTGGCTTTTGCATGTGTGTTGAGAATCCAAACACAGCTCTTCATGCTTGCCCAGAAGCACTTACTGACTGAGCCATCTCCATAGCCCTTGGTAATTGCTTATAATGGAAATTATACACTAAGTATGAGTTTTCATGTAACTTCATCATCCAGGCAGTATCACAGCTTGACAACAAGAAAAGCTCAATGTAAACACATCACTTATTCATGCCACAAGAACAATCCTGGATGCTACTCAGTATAAATTTATGTACAGAGTTAGCACCAAGTCACACACTGGCACGCTCTGGAAGCCTATGTGGTCTATTGACTTCTTAAAGAAACAAGACTGAGAGTGTCTGGGACATATTTTTTTTTTTGTCTAAAAGAAAATCTCCTTTTAAATAACTGTAGATTCATAGGTAGTTGCCAAGATGGAATGGAATGGTCCCATGTACTCTTTGCGCAGTGAATGAAGAGAATGAGAATGTGATAAGTGGTCTAACCTGGGATACAAGACACCTCCCTTTAAGAGAAACAAATCACATTATCTCCTACTCGAGATTCTGTCAATAATTGACATAGTAGCCTTTCTCTCATCTTAAGTCCTTCCTGTTTAAGTTTGTTCAAATTAAGTGTTACCCTGAGGGGCTCACCTCAAAGCCTCAAGAGAAGAGCTCCCATGGTACATCAGCTAGGCACAGGCAGACCCCAAATTTCAGACTACAGGATTCATGTTTCAGACATGTTTCAGTGTTCTCTGGATTCTCCCACAATGCCTTTCTCAGGACAAGAGCTTGCTGGGTGATGGTAATAGTGGTGACAAGTGATACAGGCAAGAATCCCAAAGACAGAGCAGCAGCAGGACCGGAGGGCAGAGCCGTTGGAGTTCGCAAATTTGCCTTGTTTCATTGCTGAGAGGGTTCTGACAAAAGTTTAAATCTCGAATCTTGCAAAGCAGAGAGAGAGCACTGCCTGTTTAAATAATGAGCAAACACACACGCTTTTCATTCTGCCGGGGACAATGGCCTGCAAAAGTCAAACAAAGCAGGCTGCCAATCACAGCTTGTTTCTCAAAATAGATTTTGTTTTCAGCTCTGGTCCAAAATAGATTCCCAGTCGCCAGCACTTCGCTGTAAGTAGAGACTCGTTTTCCGCCGGGTCTGCCTTTCTCCCAAGTCACTGGAGAGAAAAGAATGTTCTGCTTAAAAATAGCAGTCTCTTCCTCTATTTTTCTCTTGTCTTATTTCTGCCCTGCGTCGTTTATGTTCCCAGGCACACTCTCTCCCTGGGCTTTCGCTGTCAACAAATCTATTCTGCTCAAGCGGGAAGGGAAAAGCTTCTAGGGACCTGGATTCCAAGGCATCCAGAATCCATAGAAGGGGCTGGAAGGAAGACAAGATGGAAAGAAGGAAGAGGAGGAAGGAAGTAAGCGAAAGGGGATGAGGGATGGGAAGTTGGTTAGTGGGTTAGTTAGCTAGTGACCCTGCTAAATAGCAACACAGTCCAGTGTGGGTGGCAGTGACTTGTGGACCTTGTTGGGTCTCCAAGCAGGAGAAACCTAAGAGAAATACCTGTGGCCAAGAGCAGATATGAACAAAGGTGAGTTGTGACTCAAAGAGCAGACGCACCATGCATTTTCAAAAGACAAAGTAAAACAACTATTTAAAAGTTTTGTAGATTCCTAGATCTGCTGAAAGCTCATTCTATGTGGACATAAGGCCTTTTTACAGTTTTGTTTTATGATATCCGAGGGCATATATTATTTTACTATTTAACGTGGAGAGGCAGGAACCAACTTCTCTTAGGAAACTGATGGGTCTAGCCACAACAGGCTTAGCCCTGCATGGCAGCAATGGCTGAAGCATCTGCTTGTCTCAGTTTCCCAGATGCTTCTGTTACCAGGACCACTCACTATGGTACCTGCCTGGCCTCTAGAGCACATGGGTAGGGTATGTTCTTAGCTCTCATGTATGTATGTTTTTTCTCTCTCTCTCCTCTCTTGGTCAAAAAATTATTTGTGTTTTTGTTTATCTGTGTGTCTGTGCACATGAGTGCAGTGCCCATAGAGGCCAGAAGAGGGCACCATATTCCCCCCGGAACTGGACTTACAGGTGGTTGTGAGCTGCCAGTTGGGTCAGGGAAACTAAACTCTAGTCCTCTGGAAGAGCATTGAGTGCTCTTAACCACTGAACCATCTCTCCAGCTACTTTTCTGTTGATAGGATAAAATTACAAAACAAAAACTACTTAAGGGAGAGGAGGTTTATTTGGCTTACAGTTTCAGAGGGACAGAGTCCATCATGGCTGCCAAAGTATGGTGGCAGGAGCAGGGGAGGGGCTAATCACATTGTGACCACACATAGGAAGCAAGAGAGCAGGAAGTGGGACTGGGCTATGAAACCACAATGCCTGCCCACATAACCCACTTCCTCTATCAAGGCTCTGATTCCTTAAGGGTTCACAACCTCCCCAAACAGCACCATCAGCCAAGGAGCAAGGGTTCCAATCCACAAGCCTGTGGGGGGATATTTTTCACTCAGGACACAAGTGTGGTCCCAGATAAGGCAGAGGGGACAGTGACCATGCAGGTGGTGACTCTGGAGCTGACCTGTCTTTCTCTGGAGGGCTTGTGTGTCTCATCTGTGGGTGGTGCAACCTGAGGCTGCAAGAACAAAGTTGCCACACGCCTACTGATTGCCAGTTTGATCGGGTAGGGAGTCAGCTAGAAGATGCCCCTCTGGGAAGATCTGTGAGACCCTTCCCCAGAGTGAGAGCCTAGCTATAAAGAGGTCTGAGAGAAAGTGGTGCTGATGCTGGCAATCCTCCTTCCACACTGGTGAGTGCATCTGCCCCATCGCTGCTCTCATGACAGCCATCCTTCAAGGATGTCAGAGCCCATCTTCTTGGCCTTCCAATACACCCTGAAGATCAGCATCTCTCCAGGAATCCTCCAGCTCTTCAGCAACAGGCTTCAAGGCATCCAGTCTTGTGGACAGAGCAGCCTGCATTTTTCATCCTTGCTAGTGTGCAGACAGTCATTGTTGGGCTGCTGAGCCCATGTCATGTAGCCAATCTAATAAATCCCCTTATATTATATTTATATTATAATATAAATGCCTCCTATCACTTCTCTAGAGAACATGACTCATCTACTCAGTGTGGAGCAAGGACAAAGACACTCAAAACAGCAGTGACTTCAGCCCAAAGCTTCCTGACAGCATCTCCACTACATCTCATTGGCTGACTCTCAACCTTTACCTATGCTGAGGTTACCTCCATGCCCTAGGATGAGCAGGCTCCCTGGGCACGTGGGGGTCATGCTTATACCTGAGGTTTGAATTTACCTTCATGAACTATGAGTTTGATCCTCAAAGAGTTGTATAAATTGCTTTATTTTCTTGCAAGCTCCCATCATCCTCCATCTCCCAGACTTCTCCATTGATGGGTTCTGAGTCAGACAAGAGAGAGCCTGGGATGCATCTGTGCAGAAAGTGTGAATTTCTACCCAGGAGTGAGATTTTCCTGAATATCTCTTACAGAATGGAGAGTGTGTCTCCTTCAGTCTGTGTCCAAGAGGAAGGATACTAGGAGGGTCTCCATTCAAACGTGATAGGTAAAGTTTGACATTCTAGTGACGACTTCTCCATGCACCACCACCCCCTGCCCTGCCCTGCAAATCTTCTGCAATCTGTAGCTCAGTAGCTGCTGCGGCTGGTTATCCACAGTCAATGGCTGTCCTGGTCAACTCTGGCTGTTAACACAGAATACCACCGGCTGAGTCTATTGAACAAATGGGGTTCATTTGTAAAAATTGTGGTTCTGGAGGCTGGGAGGTTGATATCAGAGTTCCAGAGTGTTTTGGTTTATGTGAGAGTTCCTCCTGGCTTACTGTCTTCATAAGGGGGGTAGTGGGGGACAGGGAGAGAGAGAGAAAGAGAGAGAGAAAGGAGGGGGGAGAAAGAAGAGGAAGGGAGAGGAGAGGAGGGACTGTCTTCTAAGTCCTGTTGGATGGTGGTCCCACTGTGAAGACATCCTTTATCTCAGCTCCTCAGTTACCTATCGTCTCCATACAGAGCTTCACATGGTCCAGCCTAACCCAGTTTATTTGTTCTAAATTCTTGGAACTGGACATCTAAAGTCAAGGCACCAGCAAAGCTGTGTTGTTCTGCAGTCTCCAGGAGATCCCATCCCCACTCCCCACCCCTGCCTGCCACTCTTTCTGCTGTCCCTGATTTCTGTGGTGGCTTCCATCATTCTCCACCTCAATTATCCCATGAATCCTTCCCTCGCAGTCTGTGTCTCTGTGCCCTTTTCTCTGGTCAGAGGGACAGCCATCATCCCTTACCTCAACCTGATATGAACTCACGTTGTTAACTCCTTATCTCATCCAAGGCCTTACTTCTACCTGGGGCCACGTTCTGAGGTTCCCGATGACTTTGGGTTAATTCAACCGCCGTCCCGAAGTCTGATCACCCAGGTCAGAGGCTGCACAGGTGTCCGTGGGAATGGCTAACTGTGGGTTTCCAGCTCAGCAAGCCTGGAAATGGAAAAAAGCTAAAGGAGCCGTTATGAAATACCTTTAAAGTAATTTAATTTAAAGTAATTTAAATTTCCTGGCAATTATCTGTCCATTTATCTAGACCCCTCCTGAGTCTATTTCTAATTTTAGTGGCATAGGCTTTAAAAACAATGAGTTTCTGATTAATACTTTCCTATGGGAAGTCTCTCTCTCTCTCTCTCTCTCTCTCTCTCTCTCTCTCTCTC
>CABHPH010160356.1:12340-29501 GCA_902168325.1 Peromyscus nudipes | reverse complement strand
CTCTCTCTCCCCTTCTCATCAGTTCCTTTGGCACATCAGCTCTCTTCTCCCTTCCTTCCCCCCTTTCTTTTTCCTCTTTGTCTTTCCTTCTTTGTCTCCCGTGGCCTACATTTCCTCTTCCTTCATTCCCTTGTTTGAGTGGCCCCAGGCTGGACAGCTCCTGCTTCTGCCTCGCCTCCAAACAACGACGCCCTTTAAGTTGCAATTTTTGTCCACTTGGAAGTCAAGCGTGGAAATTATTATTATTATTATTTTTTCTGCTTGTCAAAATCATATTCAAAATGCCCATGCAGGTAGAAAACAAATGCCACTTGTATGAATAACTAATCACATCCTAAGCAAGAGCCTTTGGAATTTGTTCAATCAATTCTGAATTCTGGGAGCCGTAATGCATAAAATCCTTTCTCATTTTTCTACCCCCCTTTTTTTAAATGTAAAATTGCTCTTTTTTTCTTCTTTTGCCTGACATCTTCCTTGCCCTCATCAAACCAGTTACTTTAACGTTAGTTATTGATGGAAATTTTTATTGAAGGACGCATTTTTCTTTCTTTCTCTTGTGTCAGGACCTGCATCCAGATAATGAGGCCATTGTTCCCCTTAAGGACCTTTGGCTTTGCAGGGCTGTGTGGAGAGCCCCAGCTGTTTTTCCTCCAAGACAGATTAAAACACTGGATGCCTACCCTCTGCCGGGAGTTGCACTAAGGAGGTGGGTACTCATACATGAAGCTCAATTTTACTTGTGATGGAGAAATGGATACATGAGATACAAAGATGAAACCGAGGTGAAGAGTGGGTGAAATATGATTGAGGTGTCATGGAAACCCACAGGGAGTCTGCCATCACCAGGGATGGGCTGAGGGCTCTGGAGATCAAACAATTTACAGAGCCAGGCTGCGGAACCAGAGGCCACTTGGGGCTGGACATGGGCTGGGTGGGGTTTCCAGGGAGAGGACAGGAGGAGAGAGACATGGTGACTTATGCAGATTCTGACTACAGTGAGATCTGTGTCCGGCTCTTGGCTCAGCTTCCTGATCTGATGGTGTGTTCCAGAAGGACCCTTGGGAGCTGCTGAGCAGTGACCACATGTGATTTCTCGGTTACTGCTTCCACTCTTCCTGGAAATCTGTCATTATCCCGAAATTGAACACACACAATCATCACCTACTGACATGCAGCCAGGATCAAAGAAAGATTTTTATACTGCTTAGAGGATTATTATCTTCCTCTAAGGATGTGTCATAGTCTTCTTTTTTTAATTAAAAAAATATTGTACAGGTTACATAAGACCCTACCGTCAACTGATCAGTAATGAGCCTATGAAGTACTTTGTGTATAAGCCCTCATTCCTCACCCTTCACTATAATATCTAGATGTCGCTTGTTCTTATCATCCATTTTTCTCTATAATTCATCTTCTTTCTTTCTCCTGTTGATCTCGTTTAATCCATTTTGTGAACATACATTTTTATTCTCATTTATGAAGGCATCTGATCCCCCAAAACTGTAGTCACAGATGGTTGTGAGCCACCCTGTGGGTGCTGAGAACCCAACCTGGGTCTTCTGTAATAGCACCCAGTGCTGTTAACCACGGAGGCATCTCTCCAGCCTTCCCTTGTTTGACAGCGTGTATCTCACATTAAATTCTAGAGTCCATACTACAGTTCATTTTCTAAACCACTATCGCGTTTAGCAATGTGAGAGTGTGACTCTTTTGATGCAGTAGTATGATATTTTTCTTTGACTAACTTGACAAAATAAATGTCAAATTAATCAGTTCATCTAATAAGGTTGTTTATTTTATGTTTTTTTTTTTTTAAAAGAAAAGGCTGGAGTAGTCAGCTGATTAAGTTAATTCACCAAAAGTAGGGTGAGACACAGGTTGGAACCAGCCAGATCAACGGGATGGGAGAACTTCCAGGTGGCCCTGGAGCCTGTCTCCATGCAGACACCAGAAGAGTGGATATAATCCTGATAGTCAGGGTGGTGAGGACAAGAGTAGAGTGGATGGGGGCAGCAGATCATGGTACTGACCCTAAGTGTTGGTCAGCTGGCAGTTTTGGCCCAGGGAATCATAATTACTAAAACATGATGCATCCCACGTTTCTTGGAGTATAATCTAAATTTTCTGGAGATGGCAAATAGCTTTCTTATTGAGTCTAGAACCCAGGAAGTTTTAATAATTTAAAAGAGTTATTGCCGAATAAAACCAGGTCTGTTTCTTAATATTATTTATGGCAAGCATTGTAATTATCAGACAGTATTTTCTACATGTATTTATGGTAGTTTATTCTCTCAGGCAAGTGAATAGCCTCGAGGTTCCTGTGGTGAGAAATTAATTTTGGATTTGTAATTTTAAGTTGAGAAGTTTAAGAGAGTTTATGTAAGTACCAACAAGAGTGGGGTGCTCAGCAGAAGTCAAGGGCTCTCGGGAAGTTTCTCTTGTGAGATTTATGAGGACTCCTTAAGTGTTTGAGAGCGCTTCCCATGTTAATGAGGTCTACCCGTTGCTTTAAAAGGAGCCAGATATGTTAAATTTATGAACACATTTTGAAATATTTAAAAGAATGTAATTCACTAACTCATTAAAACCCCCTCTTGAAAATGGCATTAAAATAAGAGATATATGAATGGAGTAGCAAGAATTTCCCACCGAATTTGACTCTTTTGGTACTAGCAAGCTTCTCTCAATGTTTGTCTTAATAAGTCTGAATATTAAACATAGAAGGATCAAAGCAAGGAATGTGGCATCTTTTTGTTTTTATTTTTTTTTCTGCTTGGATGACATCTGAAGGGATGAAGCCTCAGGAAGAACGGGGTTAACCTGCCCTGGCTGGGAGAATGGTGGCCAGGGTTGCTTAGGTGAACTGCATCAGCAGGAGCCACAGAGACAATGGGGGATATGAGCTGGAGACAGCCTGGGGAACTTTCTAGAACATGATTCTATGTGTAAGGAGAGGAAGTAAGCTGTAGTTTCTCAGTGTTAATCTGTAATTTAACCAACAACTTGATTTTAATATCTACCACAGAATCACCCATAACTCATCCCTTTGTTCTTTTCGTAGGAGAGTATTCCTCCAACCAGTTGGGAAGGTGTCTCTGCTGGGTACCAGGCGGCGTGCAATGAGAATCAGGATACAGAACATCTTACCACAAAGAGCTTGGTATATGGGCTGCATGTGGGGTCAGGGAGGGGAAGTCTCACAACAATGGTGTCAAGAAGAAAGGAGTGTTGTTACCCAAGCCCTTTAATATCTTCATTGAATGAAAGGGATGGGCAAACGTACAGGGAGACAAATGCCTGCCAGGATGCCCACATCTAACTTGCTCCGGCCACACAGCTTTCCTTGCAACTCTCCTACTGCGTAGCAGATGTGGGAGGCAATCCCTCAGAATTGTCCAGCTCTAAAGGAGACTGGCCCTCATTCACAGGAGGATGGATATAGCTGGAGACAGTCATGTTAAGCAAATTAAGTCAGTTTCAAAACTACAAGTTTTTTTTTTCATTTGTGGTTAGATTTTATAGAGAAGCACAAAGTCGTGTGTACACACGTGACATGAAAGTAGACAGAAAACTGTTTAGGGTGACCTAGGGGACAAATGGGATTGTGGAAGGAGGAAAGGGAGGGGAGTGGGCGGACTTGGGGCACATATACGCAAAGCATGTTATATCGTTATCAGGGTGCCTTATATAATCCAGTACCTCATACAATAAAAAATAGAGTTTAACAATAAAAACCAATTTAAAAAGGAGACACACTAGAGCCAGGCGGTGGTGGCGCACGCCTTTAATCCCAGCACTTGGGAGGCAGAGTCAGGTGGATCTCTGTGAGTTTGAGGCCAGCCTGGTCTAAGAAATGAGTTCCAGGACAGGCTCCAAAACTACAGAGAAATCCTGTCTTGGAAAAGAAAGAAAGAAAGAAAGAAAGAAAGAAAGAAAGAAAGAAAGAAAGAAAGAAAGAAAGAAAGAAAGAAAGAAAGAAAGAGAGAGAGAGAGGAGGGAGGGGGAGGGAGGGAGGGAGGGAGGGAGGGAGGGAGGGAGGGAAGGAGGGAGGAAGAAAGAAATGTTTCCAAAAAGGAGTCAGACTAGATCCAGGCAGGGGATCGTCATTGTGGAACACACCCTTCAACACTGTTTATCCTCAGTGTCTGAGACCACTGAACAGTAGCGATGACCATGGGACAGAGGTGGAGTCACCACTTGCAGACCCAGCTCTGCAGATCAGATGGAGTCCACTATGCTAACAATATTACTTCATTTCTGGTTAACGATGAGAGACTAGAGGTCTCAATCTGGTCAAAGAGCAGGATTGTCCTCTCATTATTGTGAGCGGTTATTGTTTACTCCCAGCTTTCCACACTGGGCTGGTTAACGCCACTCAAGAACTTGGACTGTCTTTCACTTTGGTGTTCTGATGGCTTTGACTTCCCCAGGGTAAGTTGCAACGTGGCAGACCTCCCAGTGCTTCCAAGATGAGACAGGGCCAAACCTTTCTCCCCGGGAACGGGTATTCCTGAAGTAAAACAGCCTGATGGGAGCTCAAGACTGAGGCACCGCCGGCTTTTTTGGAGCCCAGTACCTGCCTATGGTGGGACACCTTGCGCAGCCTTGGTGCAGGAGGGAGGGGCTTGGACCTGCCTCAAGTGAATGCACCAGGCTCTGCTGACTCCCCATGGGAGGCCTTGCCTTGGAGGAGGTGGGAATGAGAGGTGGGTTGGAGGGGGAAGGCTGGGGGACGGGAGGAGAGGGGGGATCTGTGGTTGATATGTAAAATGAATAGAAAGTTTAATAAAATAAAATAAAATAAAAAAGACGGAGAGAGGGAGCCTTGGTTGGCTGGGAGAAGGTCTAAGTAAGCTCAGACCTTTGATCTGAGGTATGAAAAGAAAACGCATTAGCAAACACTGTTGTTTCCCCTCTCCCCCCCCACCCCCACCCCAGGCTGTGTGTTGCTTACCATCTTCCTCTTGGCTGTGAGGCTGTGATTAAATCCTGTTTACAAGTATGTGGGGAAAGCAGGGGAGCTGAGACATAGGAACTCTGCATGGTGCTTCCAGCTCCCGCCCCCACTTTGCAACACACCCTCACCATCGCTCGGGTGATACAACAGATCACATATTCTATTAAATTCCCGTTCTCACACAAGCTCACCCAAGTATGATAACTTGGAAGCTGCTTTTGTCTGTCCAGTGGCAGAAGTAAGATGTGAACCCAAAGGGGTGGCTTTGTGGTCCTGCCCTGACTCCACACCGCCCACTGATCTTTGTTTTCTTCATGGATTTACAGAAGCACGAGTCTGACCCCACCACCCCTAAGCCGTCAATCACCCTCAGAACGACCTCCATCATTCCTGACTGATCTGATGGAAGCCTTTGGCATTGCTGGTGACTGATGTCTGACCCTAGCCCATGACAGGGAAACTTTGTTGTTTATTCTTACCCTGATAATGCTCTTCCTGATAGACAGGAAGTGGTGATGGGGCAGGGTAGGGATGCTGACCCAGGACTCCTGGGATCAAAGTAGCCACAGGAGAAAAAAGAGGATGCTCTGCTGGGATTGGAGTCTCATCTTAAGGACTGGAGTCCCAGTAAAAGCCATCTTAGATTTTTCAAACCGAATTCAGCATCCCTGTGCTTCCAAGCTTTAAGCCTCCTCCTCCACTGCCTGCTGACAAGACACTCAGCCCAGGATCCACCTGCTACCCAGAGAGGGCATACCTGCCACAGCAAATGTGCTGGGAGTAGCCATGGCGCACAGAGCTGAGAAGTCTCTTTTGCCCTCCCCTCCCCAGGAGCAGAGGCGTTCTGATTAAAATACTTCTGCTACAGTCTCTGCAATTCAGCCTTCAAAATCAGCTAGTCATAAAAAGGGCAACTGCTTCACAAAATGAACCCACTCAGCGATCGCTCCTTCTGGGAGTTGGCTTTTGTTCCACGCAGAGTCCCTTTATTGGGAAACTTCAATTTTAGGATCACATCTGTTGCTGAGGTATTTCTGGTTATTTTGCTGTTTGGTTTCTCGTCGCTGAAGGGCCCAGAAAGAGGGTGATCTCCTGACCTCTGGGCTGGTCTGTGACCTTTGGCATCCACTCTTGCCTGGGAGCATACAGGATCTATAAGACACCTTGACAATAGGATCTAGAAAGGGCCTTCAGGGCAAAGCCCCCTCCATGATCACCTTCATAGCAACCTTCCTTCACCATTCATACTAGCATCAATCACGTCGCCGAGGAGGAATCTTGGCGAGGCCAGGCAAATGGCCTCTGAACTATATGTGTGTGTGTGTGTATATATATATATATACACACACATATATACATATATATGTATATTTATGAGTAGCAGGATGGCCTTACTTGCCTGGGGCTGGCCATTCCCATGTCCTCAGGCTGACCACTGGTCTCTGCTTCTGCACCCTCTAGAACATTCTTGTCATTATGGAGCATGCCTGTGGATAGTTGACCCACTCTGGATCCTTCTCTCTTTATCATTGTGACCATGGAGGCATTTCTCTAGTGTACACTCACCATTGTTCCTCACAATAATGGAGCAGTTCAGGTCAGTGCATATTTAACGTTATACAAGTATGACATCTGCATACTTACTTTGTTGTTGTTGTTTTCGAGACAGGGTTTCTCTGTGTAGCCCTGGCTGTCCTGGCTCTCTCTCTGTAGACCAGGCTGGCCTCAAACTCACAGAGATCCGCCTGGCTCTGCCTCCTGAGTGTTGGGACTACAGGTGTGCGCCACCACCGCCTGGCTTGCACACTTACTTTTAAAATCATTCCATGGGATCCATAGTGGATTGGTTTCAGCCCCATAAGCCCCATATGAAAATCTCTTCATGTTCAACCTCCTTATATAAAATACCGCTTTTTGCTCACAGCTGAATGTAGACGATCTTCCATACATTTTACATCATTTGTAGATTCCATATACTAGATAATACAATGCAAATATTATTGCCATATTAATTAGGGAATAATGATGGGGAAAATTACCAAGCTTATTTGATGCAGAACAAGGTCCTCTGAGCAAAACAGTTGCCCCCTCCCTCAGGGCAGCTGTGGTTGCTTGCCCAGATCCCCTCCCCAAAGACTAGGCTTGTTAACTGACATTCCTTCACGGAAGGGGTGGGTACCAGGGTCATTGGCTTTTAACCTCATACTCCAGCCACTCCTCCCAGCTGTTTTTATGCAATTATGCTCTAATTGCACATGGCCTCACAATTCTGAGACGGTGCTAGAGTCTATAGGCTGAGAAGGTTGACCGAAGGGGCTCCATCTGTGTAGCTATAGGAAGGCATCATCCATGTTGAGTAGACACTTTGAGTGGGGCTGCGATAGTGTTACAGTAACCCCTCCTCCGTGCTCTGTAACTAAGCCCAATAAACTCATTGGTTCCTGTGGTAGTTTTGAATAGGATTGCCCCCATAGGCTCAAGTATTTGAACGCTTGGTCATTAGGGAGTGACACTTAGCTGAGAGGGATTAGGAGGTGTGGCCTTGTTGGGGTGGGTGTGGCCTTGTTGGAGTGGGTGCGGCCTTGTTGGGGTGGGTGTAGCCTTGTTGGAGAAAGTGTGTCACTCGGGGTGGGCTTTGGGTGTTCAAATGTTCAAACCAAGCCCAGTGTCTCTCTCTTCCCGTTGCCTGCGGATCCGGATGTAGAACTCTCTAGCTCCTTCTCCAGCACCGCGTCTGCCTGCTCGCCGCCACGCTTCCTGCCAGGATGACAATAGACTAAACCTCTGAACCTGTAAGCCAGCCTCAATTAAATGTTTTCCTTTATAAGAGTTGCCATGGTCACGCTGTCTCTTCATAGCAACAGAGCAGTGACTAAGACAGTTCCCCAGAATGGGTCTTGGTGGACTTTGGTTTGCTGTTGGGACCTTAGGAGGAAGAGAAGACATTGCTTTCATCTCCCCTAGGAAAGGAACTCTTACAACAAAGTTCAACACAGACCTAAACTTTTGGAATATTTTCTAAATACAGCTGGTTGGGTCTGTGGGTGTGGGATCTCCAGTTATGAAGGGCCACTTGTGGGTTTTTTTTTATTTATAACATATCTGTTGTATGCGGTATGTGAGAATCAATTTTGACTGCTGCCTGCTTTACTTGATGAACAAAGTAAATTCACAATGAGTAGAATAGAATGCTTAAAACAGAAAATAAGTGGGCAATCTGTAGGGAATTCAAAGCAATTGGGAAGGGCAGTGAGTAAGATAAATATTTTTGAAATAAGAAAAGTTTTCTCTGAAAAAGTTGGGAGCGGTTAACAGATTTTTAAAGGGTCTGAACTATTTCATCTCCCTTACAGCAGATAGCAGGGCTGGTTTTATTCAGTGCACTGAATAAATGTGGTGCCAGGTAGTTATTACCAAAGACATCTGTGGATCAAACAGAGCCTGTCTTTCAGCCCCATAGAATGTAATGAGATTCAGAGATGGCTGGTTTGTTATAAATTAAAGATTAGTATATATTTTTGATTCGACTGAGAAACCAAAGTGACAACAAGTGGATTAATTTGATAGATGTTTTCGGGATTGTATCTGTCTGACCCAAATAGGATAACAGGGATGCTTATCAAAGACATAGTTGCTCTTCTAAGGAAGGAGAAGTCCAACTGAAGTGTTGATCTGCTGGGATACTGCTACCAAGGAAGGCTTAGATGAGAACACAAAACCCCACATCCAAAGGGATACCCCAGCAGACATGTCTGTATTTGTGTGTGCATGCGTGTACATTTCACATGCATGCACATGTCTGGTTATGTACACACGCATGCATGTGTTTGTGTGTGTATATAGACCAGAAAACAACTATGCTCCCTTCCCTACATTTTGGAATGGTAATGTATATCCTGTGTCATTATATGTTGGAAGTATGTGATCTGCATTTTTGATTTTGATTTTATAGGAGATGATAGTTAAGAGATTGCATGCATCCCAGAAGAGACTTTGAACTTTTCAACATTGTTGAGACTGTGATAGACTATGGGGACTTTTGAAGTTGGATAAAATGCATTTTTGCATTATGATACAGCTATAAGCCTCTGGGCGTCAGAGAGTAGAATGTGGTAGTTTGAAGAAAATGGCCCCCAAAGAGAGTGGCACTATTAGGAGGTGTGGTCTTGTTGGAGGAAGTGTGTCACTGTGGAGGTGGGCTTTGAGGTCTCATATATGCTCAAGTCACACTCAGTGTCTCAGATCACTTCCTATTGCCTGTGAATCAAGATGTAGGACTCTCAGCTCCTTCTCAAGCATCATGTCTGCCTGCACAGCACCATGCCACACCATGATGATAATCGACTAAACCTTCGAAAGTGTAAGCCACCCCAATTAAATGTTTTTCCTTTATAAGAGTTGCTGTGGTCATAGTATCTCTTCACAGCAATAGAAACCCTAATTAAGACAGGTACTATAGACCTTGGTTTTGACATGGGGTCTATCATTGGCCTGGAACTCACCATGTAGGCTAAGCTAGCTGGCCAGCAAGCCCCAGGAATCTTCCTGTCTCAGCCTCCCCAGTGCTGGGATCACAAATGCGCACCACCATTGCAACTTTTCAAATCCTGGGGACCAAGCTCAGGTCTTCATGTGTGAAGCAAGCACTCTACTGACTGGGTCAACTCCCCAGAGACTGTACTTCCTTGCCTATGGGTTCTAAACCAGGGGAGCCAAAGCTTATGGAGAATAGACAGGAAAACTGGCTGCCTCTCCATGCAGGCTTTGTGCCACCAACAAAGGTCACTGGGGCACCATGGCCCACTGAAGTCTGTTCTCTCCATTTCAGAAGCATATAGTAATTTGGAATTTCACATAAAATATTCCCTAACTTTAGATTGTCATAATAGCTTATTCAGAATACTCCCTTCTAACCCACGTCTTCAAATAATTTACTAAGTATCGCTTAGTAGATCTTAACTCAAAAGTCACCTCTGCACACACTTCACATACTCATTCAATTTCCAGTCAGTGGTTGCCATTCAAATACGTCAATTTAATTTTATCTTATTTTCTGATTTTTTCCAAGTAAGGTTAGAAGTCTGAATTTTACATTCAATCTCACTGTGTTCCTCAAATGCAATACTTTTTCAGGATATATTTAGTCTATGAAATTTTGACCTGTTAACAATGTCCACTCCTGGCCACATTGGTCTGAGGATTGCTTATGGTAGGTACAGCATTCTCATTGGAAAAGGCAAAGTGAGGAACAGCATTATGGGAAGAGAGCCACCATGATCATCCAGGGCCAAGGTGAAGAAATGGGACCCGAGAGACTTACATACACCAGAATCAAAAGAAAGGTGTGTTGGTGACAGACACTACACACAGCATGAATATCATCATCACCTAGCCATTCTCCATCTACAACAGATATCAGTAGTTGATCACAGTCCAAGGCCACCATATCCCACAGCACTACAGACAATTGGCCCATGTAATACACTTGCAGCTAGGCCTGATGTGTACTGGACTCATGCCCCCTTGTCTGCAAGGCCCTCCCTGTCTTTGTGGGCATGCTCATTCACACACCCACACTGGGTGCCACACTGGAAAGAGTTCCCAAGCAGACCCAAGACTGCCATCCTTCAGAAGGCTTCCTACAGGCATCACATGTCACTTAGATCAATGACTTCCTGCACTTGTCTGTTAATGCAAGCACTATGGCTTTGCTGAGTGCCTACTTTCAGAGAGTGCTTATATGTACAGCTCTCAAAATGTGCCCTGGTCCTGGAGTCTCTGCTGGGCATCTCTGGTCCAGGATGTTTCACACTGGCTGGTATGACTCATGCTGGGAGAAATAAGCACACCCTATTGTAAGCATTAGGAGAGGACTTGGATGAATGTTTCCTTCCAGTTTTCTCTGGACTTTATTCCATGTGTCTTTTCCCTTTGCTGCCATGTCTGTGCAACCATGTGCTGTGGGAAACCACAGCCATGAGGGCAGATGTATACCAAATCCTGTGTGTTCTTGAAGCAACACATCAAATGAACTGATTTGGGGAAACCTGAGACAGATTCCAAAGACAGTGTATACCCTGTTATGGAGGAATGCCTCCACTGCTTATTATTTTTTTGTCTCTGTGCCTCTTTGTGAGGCACATGGTGGGTCCAAGATGAATGTCCCCTGAACAGATGACTCATGTAGGTGCTAAGAGGCAAGATCTGGGGATAGTTCATGCCTCACAAGAGCTCAGAGGTAACACTAAGATGTGCAGGGGAGCAGTTGATTGATGGTTTTCTGCACATGTCCCTCTGCAGGATGTGGTTGGCTTTTCCTCAGTCTCCATACCCTAACCTCAGCATGTCACTTTTGTGACGTTCACAACCATAAGCTGAGTTAGACACAGGTCGCTGCTCATCAGCTACAGAGTTCATCAACAGATGAAGCGTTTTGTTGCAATGGAAGCAAACAGAAGTGTTCTCAGAATTGAAATGTGTTCTAGAGCTTGAATCTTTCTCAGAGGAGCTCATATCTATTTCTATGAGATTTCCAAGAGTCCAGTGAACCAAGGCATAGGAAGAATACACAGTACACAGCCATCTGAGAATGCATACAGAGCATACATATTCAGAGAATTCTAAGTTTGCATACAGCGAGTCCCTTGAATGTGTTTGTTCTGGTATGCCAGGAGACAGAAGACATATTTATGTAGCTTGGGATTTGGTATTCACAGAGTAGTGTTTATAACTCTAAGTTTACATCTTTGATTCTCTGAGTCTCAGATTGCTCATCCATAAGATGTACTTAAGAGCCCAAACCACAGGGACTTAGCAGTGATATGTCATGTCTGTGTGAGCATCTTGTCTGGCCAAAGTCGCTGATACCTAGAAAACATCAGCCGTGGTGATCGCCACAGGTTGGGCCATCTGAGCCAGGGAAAGTATCCAAGATAGAGGGTGTTTATTAAATGATACTTTGGGGACTGTACCCATGGAAAGGCAGATGGGAGTGGACAGGGAGGACAATGCTGATGAGCAGTGAGGTTCTAAGGAAAGCTTTAGTTGAGTCCACAAGGGCATTCTGCACCAGGGTGGCTTAGGGAATTTCCCTAGTGAGGCTGAGCTAGCCAAGTTTTTGGTGCCTGTATCAGTCAGTCATCAGATGCAGCTGCCCAAGAGAGTACACAGTCTTGGCTGAGGCACTTTTCTGCAGCTGAAACCATTCCCAGAGGGGTGGACAGCTACCAGCTCAGCTGACTGCTTTCCCAACACTGGTATAAAAATGTTCCTGTCCTTGAGAGGCAGGCAGGGTGGCCTCTGAAAGTCCTAAGCTTGGTAAAGGATGGTAGTGACTTGGAGGGTGGTGTCAATGAGGAGACTATAATAAGTTCACACAGAATCAAAGATGTCCCCTAATAGGCTGGGATGATGGAGTCAGGGAAAGCCACTCTTTTCTCTCATTTAAGGCCACCTGTCACCCTTCTGTCCTACCCACTTCCCTCCAAGGCGTCCTGACCGAGCTTTGGTTCTGATCTATTTTAAGATATATTTTAAACTGAGTTCAAATTGGGTCTATGTGGAGAGCTCTTGGAGCCTGCTTTCAGCACTTGAACAATTTTTCTAAGTGCCACACAGCCCGGCATGTGACAGGCTCAGGTAATCACTGCTGACATTGCGGTCCCCTTACACTTTTCACACGTGTGGGAGAAACAGCCCTCAAGGGACAGGCTGACATGTACTAACTGGTTTCATCTCGTTTGTAGATGCTGTACTTTTAGCATCACCACCACTTGCGAGTGAGTTTAGTGTTTGTGCAGGAGAAAAGCTGCTGGGCTGAAGAGATGACACAGAGGTTAAGGACACTGGATGCTCTTCCAGAGGACCTGGGCGCAGTTCCCAGCACCCACAATGGCTGGCTCACAACTGCCCATAACTCTAGCTCCAGGGAATCTGACACCTTCTTCTTGTCTCTGGGGACAACATACATATGCAGCCAATACACACACACACACACACACACACACACACACACACACATACACAGAGAGAGAGACAGAGACAGAGACAGAGACAGAGAGACAGAGAGAGACAGACAGAGGAATCAAAATAAATCTTATAAAACAAAAATAAGATTTATATAGATATATAAAGCTTTGTATAGACATGTCATGAATGTAAATTGACACTGTATAGGGGGACCAACACCTGAGCCTGTGGGGGACAGTTCTTACTCAAACCATCACAGCTGCCAAGATAAAACAATAAAATAAAAGTCATATTTCTCTCCTTTTCATTGATACTTTTGAAAATTCAAAGTGGGAAGTTGTTTAGCTCATTGATGAAATTACTTCAGGGCTGACGTTTGTAAATACATGATCATATTGACAGGCAGGTCAAATAATAATTACATGAGTGCTGACCATGTAGATAGGATTCGAGTCATGTGCCAATGAGATGGTTACAGGCTCTGGGATCTGCCCAAGGTGAGTCAGAAAAGGCAGAGCATCCACGTTGAAAAAGTTAAAGCTAAAAATGTAACAGTGGCTTGGGCACCATGGATTCTCTAGGCTTGAACTCCACCTGACCTCCAGGCATTTGGTTTAGGAGTCGTGGCTGTGTGTGCAGCCCCATCTGAAGCAGAAATGGACTAAGAAAGAATCTCTCTTCTCTGGTGTGCTCATCATCTCAGCCCACCCATAGCTCATGAGCATACCGTCCCAGCCTGACACCCTGGAAGTGGGTTCTAATGTGAGTAGAATAATCACATAGTTGTGCATACCATTGGACCCATGAAAGGGAGCAGAAGAGGAGAGAGATGGAAAGCCAATGATCTGGATCCAGATGGGGGAGAGGGGAGGAAGGTTTTCTGATCTAAACAGGTGGGGTACATAAAAGGCTAAGAGGAGATGGAATTAAGAAAAAAAATCACACACACACACACACACACACACACACACACACACACACACACACACACCCAGAGTGGCTCACCCCAGAGCTCTGCAGATCCGAAGAACATTCCACATTCCAGGGACTGTGTTTTGTCTGGGGTCTCATCAGGCTGATAACAAGGTATCCATCTGGTCTCTTTCTTATCCAGAGGCTTCAGGGGAGAGTCCGTTCCAGCTTCAGTCATGTAGTTGGGAGGATCCAGCTTCTTAAAACTATAATACTAGTAGAATCACCATTTCCTGAGGACTGTCACTCAGGTCATGCAGAGTTTCCCACCTTCCTTGGCTACCATCAGTGATAGCAATGATGCTGTCAGCCTTTCTTGTTTTTCTGAGACCGATGCACTCTCTGGATGCTGCTTTCTCCAGCTAGAGAAAACTCTCTCAAGGAGTTCATGAGACTGGTAAAGCCAAACTGGAAAATATAATTCAGGAAATAAGTAAGCTAGGAAGTGGGTAATGCATACGCGAATGAATGAATGTGACTGAATGGCCTGTTAATATAAAATTAATGGATCACTACATGAGTTCCTTGGGTTATGAAAATATCACTTTGGTTTTTAAAAACGTATTGTATGAGTGTTTTGCCTGCATGTATGTATGTGCCCCATGTGTGTGCAGTGCCCACAAAAGCCAGAAGAGGGCACCAGATCCCCAGGGACTGGAGTTACAGATGGTGAGCCACCATGTGGGTGCTGAGAATGGAAGTTGAGTCCTCTGGAAGAGCAGCCAGTGCTCTTAACCATTGAGACATTTCTACAGCCCCTCAAATACCATTTTGTAATATGATGTTTGCTCCACAGATCATCACACTGATGTATACATGTGTGTGAGGTAGGTAGAGGCCAGAGGTCCATTTTGGGTGTTTTCCTCAGGTTCTCTCCACTTTTTTGTTTTGTTTTGTTTTGATTTTTTTGAGACAGGGTTTCTCTGTGTTGTTTTGGTGCCTGTCCTGGATCTCACTCTGTAGACCAGACTGGCCTTGAACTCACAGAAATCCACCTGGCTCTGCCTACCAAGTGCTGGGATTAAAGGCATGCACCACCGCCACCCAGCTCTCCACTCCACTTTTTGAGACAAGATCTCTCATTCAACCTGAAGCCTCAACGGTTAGGCTATACTGCTGTCCATTAAGCACCAGGGATCCTCCTGTCTTTATGTCCCTGATACTAGGATTTATATGTGGGACATTTCCTCCACTTTTCATGGGTTGTAGGGATCGGAATTTAAGTCTTTGTATTCACATAGTAAAACACTATATCAACGGAGCCATCTCCTCAGCTCCGTGGCCCCTAACTTTAAGATGAATTATGTGTTTTTGAAACACAGCCTAATGTCATTCACAGTTCCCTTTCATTTTGCAGAATTTTCATTAAAAGACGCAACGTAAGAGCAGAAGCCTTTGGCAAAATGGTGTGTTCTTTATTAAAATGTGTCATTTGGTTGGGGGCCTGTTCCTGAGACTGACAGCTTTCATGTGGTACCATCACAGCATTGTCTTTGACAGGCACTAACTGCTCTATAATTTCATGTGTTTTACTTATTTCCTTCACCTAAATATTTACTCTTGGTTTGTCCTAAGCTAAATTATCCACGAAAGGATGCATTTGACGGGCTAATTATATTTCCCTAACATACAATTAGAGTATAGCTACCAATTTTGAAAATAAAAGCTTAAAAGCAAACACAGCAAGGTATTAACATTTGTGGAAACTTGGTGGAAGATGCAGTTTTAATTCTTTTAAAAAAGGATTTTCAATTTTGATTCTTTTAAAAAAGATTCATTTTTATGTGTAAGTATTTTGCTTGCATGTGAGTCTGTGCGCCATGTGTATGCAATACCCACGGAATCCAGAGAGGGATGACAGATTCCCTGGAACCCGAGTTGTGAGTTGCCATGTGGGTGCTGGGAACTGAGCCTGTGTCCTCTGCAAGAGCACCAAGTACTCTTAACCACTGAGTTAGAATCAGGTCCCCAATTCTAATGTTTGCATACAATAAAACAATAGAAAAAAATAACGAGAATCAGTTGATTTTCTTAAAAACAAGATTTATTGCAATGTTAGGAAGGGCCTTCATTTTAAAAAGGACACAGGTGCCTGTAAGTCAACAATGAAGTGCTATTTTCGTCAAGGTTTCTTTTGTTGCAAGCTTTGTGATTGGCTGGCTCTTGTCATTGAGAGCTCCCAAGGCTTTGGAACATGGCTCTAAAGATCCCTGCCCGACCATATGCTCCCTGTCTCTGCCTCTTTTCTCTGCTGTAATTTATAGCAACTTACCTTCAAGTAAATTCCATTCACATAGAAACAAACAAACAAATAATCAAGTCAATGGTTCCTGAGGAAAGAAACCCTGACCTCGCATGTGCATGCACCCCCGGACTCCCCACATATACACATAAACATACAAGATAAGCACCCAACCCACCCCCCCTCACATTTCTGGATTTGCTAACAACACTTTGGCAAATTCTGAACCACCTAGGATGGCCAGTTGCTCTGTCCAAGGAATGCACAGATTGGACTCCGTGGATCCCATTCATGTCCTTGGCTCTGTCATGAAATAACTGTGTGCCTGAATTTCTCTGTGTCTCAGGTTCCTCTTCCCTGCAAACAAGGCTCTCATGAGAGGGATCTTACTCACATGAGTCCCTTTTTCCATCTCTGAAGGACTCTGGTGCAGGTGTGTAAAAGAACACAACAGAGAAGTTAATTCTAGCTTAGACAGAAAGGGAAGCAGAGAGTGATAAGATCAGAGGCCCCAGGCAGGGACATTTGTTTATTTTTCCATTTCTGAGCAGTGTGTGTGTGTGTGTGTGTGCATGCTTGTATGTGTGTATTTGCAGGTATGCATGCTTGTATTTGTGTGTGCAGGTGCATGTGGGGCCAGAGGCTGATGTCAGGAAGGATCCTCCATCACTCTTCTACCTCTTTCACTGAGGCAGGGTCTCTCCATCAAACTCAGAGCTTGATATGGCTAGTCTTGCTAGCTGGCTTGTTCTGGGGGTTCTCTGTCACCACCTTCCCGGACTGGAATTATGGATGGATCACTGTACCACCAGACATTGACATTGATTTGAATGTCATTGGAGATCTGAACTCTGACTTTTGTGTTTGTGCCAGAAGACAAACCCTCTAATCTCTGAGACATCTCCCCAGGCTTCCTATATAACCTTGAAAAATCAACTGACTCATGGAGAGATGGCTCAGTGGTTAAGAGCAGGGGCCACTCTTCCAGAGGACCTGGGTTCAGTTCTCAGCACTCACATGGC
>CABHPH010160356.1:0-11940 GCA_902168325.1 Peromyscus nudipes | reverse complement strand
GCTGAAAGATCAGAGGGATAAAACAAGCCAGCTACAAGTTCTTACCACTAGGATATCCTCAGCCCAAGACAGAACTACTTCCTGTATACTCACACCTATATACCTTTCTGTGCCCTGCCATCTTACTTCCTTCTTCCGCACAGATACATCACTTCCTTTCTCTGCTCAGCTATGTCACTTCCTGTCTGTCTATACAGACCTCCAGACCTTTATGGTTAACTAGTTCTGGGATTAAAGGTGTGTGCCACCACACCTGGCTCTGTTTCTAGTGTGGCCTTTAACTCAGAGATCCGGATGAATCTCTGCCTCTAGAATCCTAGGATTAAAGGTGTGTGCTACTAATGCCTGACCTCTATGTTTAATATAGTGGCTGGCTTTTTCCTCTGATCCCCAGGTAAGCTTTATTTGTTAGAGCACAAGTAAAATATCACCACACATTGTTTGTAAATCTTGGTCATGTATGTGATGAAATATGATCATATTCTGCCCTCATCCCCCGCCAACTTCAATATGCTCTCCTCACGTCCTCTTTTTCTTTTTATAATAACCCATTGAATCCAATTAACTTTCTTTATGTTATGAAGGATGTTATGGTTTTATCTTTGTTGTTGTGATAAAATACCTGAACAAAAACAACTTAGAGAGAAGGGGTTTATTTCAGCTCACAATTTCAGATTACAGTCAATCATTATGGAGAAGTTAAGGCAGGGACCTCAAACATTACATCCACAGTCAAGAGAACAATGAATTAATAAGAAGACAACGAATTAACAAGAGCACAATGAATGTGCGCATGCTCATTTGCTTACTTGTGTTCATTTGGACTTCTCCACTCTTTCAGTACTTTTGGCCTAGGGAAATGATGCCACCCACAGTGGGCTGAGTCTTCCTAGATGTATTAACTTAATCAAAATAATCTCCCACAGACATGGCCAACCCAATGTTGATAGTCCTTCACTGAGACTTCCTTCCTAGGTGATATTAGGTGATGTCAGGTTGAAAATTATAGCCAACCATCACAAAGGCAGTACGTGTTTTTTTACATTAATATGTAAAAAGTGAAAATTATTCATGACCAGCCTCTGTTGATAGCCAAAGTCACATTACGAAGCAGTCTAACAAATGGCCCTTGTCTTGTCTACAATATGTCTTGATCGTTAAAGTATATATTTTAAGCCTAGAGAATTTTTAGATATATTTATCCTCAAAGATCTGCCATTTGAGTTCCTACGTACGGCCCCATCACCGTTGCAAATGATGACTTAAACTATGCAATTGAAAAAAAATACATATTTTGCAGGATACCTGCTACAACCCAAAAGAAAATTGTCATGATAAAGATGCTGTGACTATAAATAATCCTCTCTGGGATTGTTGAATACACAGCCTGCTCACCTGGGATGGCACTCCTTTGCCCAGCATTAGGCCCTGTCCACAGCAATTTGTCAATTTTCCAAAGCCCTGAGATCTCCATTTCTCATATTGATCCCTGTGAAGTTGGAGCTATCTCTGCCATTTCACATGCTAAGCTGAGTTTGTTCTGATGTTTTGAGTCTGCACAGCATCCACTCACAACAAGGACTTCTAAGATTGCTGGGAAGCATTGGTCCACTCAGGACACAGGCTCCTGCTGTGTTGACTTTTCCTCAACCCCTCTCCTTTCTACTCCTCTTCATGGACTTTTCTTTCTTCAAATTTCTATCCTTCTGTGCAAAGGGTCATCTGTTGTAAGTGCTGTAGAGGACCTCTCCTCCAACACACACCCCACAGAGATGCCCAGGACTTAACCCGGCAGACGTCTTCCCTCCAATATAGAGGCCAATGGCATGGAGCATCATGTTAGAGTACTTGGTCCTTGTATATCTTGGGAAGAGCCAGGAGTGACCACTAAGAAACCTGACTGAGGCCATGGAATATTTGTTCCTGAAACAAAGTTTCTGAAATGGTCCATTGGAGTTTAGAGGAAAGCAAATGATTTGAATACCCAGAGAAATAACATGAAAGAAGAAAATAATATGTGATTAAGAAAAAAATGGTTAGGACTAGAGTGATGACTCAGTAGGTATGAGTGCTTGCTGGTTTGCAGAAGACCCAGGCTCAGTTCCCAGAACCCACATCTGGTGGCTCACTACTATTAACTCCAACTCCATGGGATTTGATGCCCTTTTCTGGCATCCATGGGCACTGCACTCACATGCACACATACACACATATGCACACACACAATTAAAATAATATTTAAAAAAAGAAAGTAAAAGAATGGCTTTCTTTGTGGCAATCTGGTAAACTAAAATTTTACACACACTCTGTCTGGGCTTTATAACAGTATATTTTCTCTTCAATGTCACTGAACCAGGTGAGAGAGATGCAAAGATATGGAAGTGTGCAGGTGTTACAAGGTGAAGCAGGAGCCTGAGACATTACTCTGGAGAAAGAGCTTGGCAAGACAAGGTGATTTTATATCTGACGAAACTACATATAAAGAGAAACATTGATATGCTTTCCACACTGATGATCTGGTTATTCGTGTATTAACAACTGCAAGCAATCTCATTAAAATCAGGAGTGAAACAGAGGTATCCACAGCTGCCCTCTTAATGCACTGTGCTAGACAACAGCCAACAGCCAAGTATGAAGATCTGTACCTATTAGCTGTTGTCCTCTGTGCAATAGAGATTAGAATTTTGCTTCACATGGTCCAGGAAGCACATTGGTAGGTCATCCATTCTATCTGGTGTCAATCATTTCTATTCCAAGGAACAACAGAAGAAAACATGGGCAAGCACTTCTTAAACATTGCTTACACTTTGCAATAACTATGCACCACAGAGTATTTGACAATTCAATGCAATGAACTATCCTCTTGGGCTTAGAATAGATTTTTCTACCAATGCATTGGCTCCTGACTGTGCTGTCAGAATTACTCTAAGGGAAGAATCACAATGCCAGTTCTTCATGATTCTCAAAACAACATGCATCCTTTTCCCTGTCCCTTCCTGCCCCCTCCCCTGCCCCTGGAAAACAAACAAACATCTTGAAGTCAGGAAGTCTGTCTTCTTCATAGCTTAATGACCAACTGATCAAGTACAGGGACAATGAGTTTAGTGGACAGATGTCTCTGGAGAACTTTCCTTAGAAGTAGAACCATGCATCCCTACCACAAGTGCTTAGTGGTTGTCTTAGTGAGGGTTTCTATTGCTGCAACAAAACACCATGACCAAAAAGCAAGTTGAGTAGGAAAGGGTTTATGCAGCTCAGATTTCTACATTGCTGTTCATCACCAAAGGAAGTCAGGATAGAAACTCAAATGGAGCAAGAACCTGGAGGCAGGAGCTGATGCAGAGGCCATGGAGGAGTGCTGCTTACTGGCTTGCTCATCATGGCTTGACAGCCTACTTTCTTATCCAGGACCACCAGCCCAGGGATGGTACCACTTACAATGGCTGGGCCCTCCCCCATCAATCACTAATTAAGAAAACGTCTTACAGCTGAATCTTATGCAGATATTTTCTCAATTGAGGTTCCCTCCTCTCAGGTAACTCTAGCTTATATCAGGTTGACACAAGAGCAGCCAGCACAATGATAAAGCATGGGGACTTTGGAGCAAGACTGACTTGGTCTACAGCCCAGCTCTGCTTCCTGCTTTTCAGGTAGCAAGTCTTCTCCATCCTCATTTTCTCCAATCAAACCTCTGCCCCAAGGGCTTTGTGGCATATTAGCAGGACTTCAGATTTTATTTCCAGTGAGATAGCAATCCACTGCAGAGGTTTGAGCAGGGAAGGGATGCAATTTAGGTTATATTTCAGAGGGATTACTGGGGCTGCTGTGCGAATAAATGAGAGGAGATGACAAGGAAGAGCAAGACCAGTCAGGATGCCCTCAAGGCCAGGCAGCAGTGGTGGAGGGCTAAGGTCACCTGTGCTAACCGAAGACACTGGACACAAGCCCAAGACAGTGGTCCTTCAAGTGATAGGGAATGGTGATTAGCAACATTCTAGAACTTGTCAGAAATGAAAATTCTCTCATCTCAGAGGAACTGAACTAGAGACCCCAGAGAGGGGAAGGCTCCCAGACAGCTGCCTTGGATAAGTGATGGTCACCCAGATCTGAGAGACTCTGCCCTAAGTTATTGGCCCTGTCCAAGCAGGCAAGCAGTGATGTTAATGTCAGCTTGGAAGATGGGAGGAGGACAGATTGGGAAGATTAAGTGTTTATTACTCTAACTTTGAGGCGACTGCTGGAGATTTAACACATGTCTTGTATGCCATGGGATAAAGGACTTTAAGATGCGTACTTAGGAGTAGGTGGTGTATAAATTACATTTCAAACTCAGGGACTGGAGAAGGTCACACAGGAGTGGTAGGAGATGGCAGGCTGCAGATGTGAGTGATGAGGTGAGCCTCCTTCAGTGGATGCAGTACTGTGGCACAAGGTAAGCCTCACTATGTGGAAGATATGAAGTCGGTGCATTGTAGCTAGGGTTTTCCTGCCTGGCCCACAGTCAGGACAAATCTGTGTCACCTGCCAGTCCCACAGCCACTCAGACCCAACCAAGTAAACACAGCGGGACTGGCGGGTGAGAGAGATTTGTCCTGACTGTGGGACAGGCAGGACCAGAAAAACTCTAACTACAGTGCATCACTGGGGCTCTGTCCTGGTGGAGGGATCATTGCTCTCTGGCTGCCAAGGTTAAATTATCTGATCATAGCTCGGCGGCGGTGGCGCACGCCTTTAATCCCAGCACTCGGGAGGCAGAGCCAGGGGGATCTCTGTGAGTTTGAGGCCAACTTGGTCTATAGAGCGAGATCCAGGACAGGCACCAAAACAACACAGAGAAACCCTGTCTCAGAAAACCAAAAACCAAAAAACAAACAAACAAAAAATCATCTAATCATTATAACCTCAGAGAGGTAGATGGCCACAGTGGCTTTACTGTGAATGTCAGGATTCTCCCTAAGTGGTCCTCCCCTTGCTTAATTGAACTTTAATGAAACTATTTCTATTTGTGTGTTGTGGAGGGGTGTGTGGGGACAACTAGAGAGTGTTTCTCAGCTGTATTTCCAATGAATGTGTGGGTAACTCCTCTTCAGGATGAGAGGACACATCTGTGTTGGTGTGGGTGTGGCGCTGCATGCTTAACTGCTTGGGTATTTCTGTACTTGTTCATCTTACGTTGCTCTCTCTCTCTCTCTCTCTCTCTCTCTCTCTCTCTCTCTCTCTCTCTGTACTCAAGTGCATGTGTATGTGTGTACATATAGAAGCCAGAAGTCAACCTTATGTACCTTCCTCCTTTTTTTATTCTTAATACACCTTGACCACACTTTCGCCTCCCTCTAATCCTCCCAACCTCCCTTCTCTCCCAGATCCAATCCTCCTCTGTTTCACTTCAGAAAACAGACCTCCCATAGATACGAACCAAACACAGTATACAAAGATACAAGAGAAAAAAAAAGAAAGAAGAGAGAGAGAGAGAGATCAATAAAATGATTCCTAATGATAGGTAGTCTGCTGTACTCCTAGGTCAGCCCAATCATCATCAGAGAGGCCACTTTGTATTTTGCCACAATGCCTCTCATTGATCCGGAATTAACTCATTAGAATGATACATTGATTAGTCATTGATTATTCAAAATGTCTCTACCTCGTTAGTTCTGGCATTGTAGGCATGTGACACCATACCTGGCCTTTTAGGTAGTTTCTGGGGATTGAACTCAGTTCTCATGCTTGTGAGGTAAGCACCTCACTGACTGAGCCGTCTCTCCAGCCTTCATGTCTGTCTTGGCCAGCTGAAAGCTATCAAGGCAGCATATACTTGCCCCTCTACAAGGTTTCCAAAGGCAACTGCCTGCCCCTCTACAGGGACATGAAAGGCAACTGAGATACAACTGAGTAGGAAGTATTTCTGCAGTAAACTAGAAGCACGTGTTGAAAAGTTGCAGACACTTCTGTCTGCTTCATTGATGAGCTGCGACTTAGCCTGGCTCAGCATTTATTCATTTAAATAACATTTGACACTGGCAAGTTTGACAAACCCAGCATGGGTGACTCTATGAAATCTCTCTCTCAAAAAAAAAAAAAAAAACCCACAACGTTTATCAATAGTTTTGACTTCTTGTTGCCTTTTGGTTTTGAGAAGACAAACATGTACCCCAAAACTTATTTTTTCAAAATAAATGTCTAGGGAACTGGAGAGATGGCTCAGGGATTAAGAACAGTTGCTGTTCTTGCAGAGGACCTGGATTCCATTCCCAGCACTCACATGTCAGCTTGCAATCATCTGTAACTGCAGTTCCAAGGGACCGGATGCCCCCTTCTGGCCTCTGCAGTCACTGCACCCATGAGGTGCACATACATGCATGCAAACACCCCCTGCATGTAAAATAATAAATTTAAAAAAATTTAAACATAAATGTTTAATTTCTTGTATTTAGAAAAATAAAACATTATGACACACAGAAGCACAAACCTGCACTGAACTTTCTTCAATTTACAAAGGTTGGGTTATTTCTGCAGGCAAAGTTTTACTGTGTGTATTGGGATGCATTTTAGGTGAACCTTATGAACGGATTGTGAAAAAAAAGCTTTCTCAGCACTTTCCTTTTTTTTTTTTTAAGGGAAGGAATTTTTTTAAATTTCGTATTTGATCAATTGACCTTTGTGTTGTAAATTGGGTTAAGGATGATAGACGGTCATAAATGAATAGAAAGTGTCCGAGCCTGTTCTCCTTGGAGCAGAGAGTGAAAAAATCAAACCAATCTGGATTTGGAAGGCTTATTTCTGAGACAAATCTGTAATTGATCCCAAGGGGGCAGCTACCAGCCAAATTGCATGAGCTCAAAATCAATAAAAATCTGAACATCACTTCAGATCTTACATGCATCTATCTGTCTACACAAGAAACTGCTGGTACCTACACAGTCAGATATATACTTTAAAACAAATCAGATTCTCAGTTAGTCACACACACACACACACACACACACACATCCAACTGCTGCTCCCTAAGATGGTTGTTTGATCCAAAGGGAGCTGAGCCAATGGGAAGCCTGTGTGGGTAATGCAACTTTTGGCTGTGACCCACAGAATTAATTCAGGTAAGGCATGGTTTTGCCTCAAAGGGCATTCCAACATGATTACAGAAAATTCCTCCAGCGCCCACCACTCATCAATAATCACATGATGTCACTCTTACTGGAGCTAAAGATGATCCTGATGATTCTCTTTGGTCTCTGAGCCATTTCTCCTATGGGCTGTGTCATATTTCCATATGAAAAGGTCCTTGCTGCATTGAGACAGGAGAAGCATTTGGCGTGTTGGTCACAGACCCTGCTGGGAAACTGAAGTCAAGGGCTGCATTAAAACAGAGAAGTTTTTCTAGAAGCTATGACGTTTTTCCCCTTTGGAGAATTTAATTTGAAGTTTCAGGAATTTGGGGGTGCAAAGAGAGGAGAAGGAATGCATCATGGTCACTTCATTAGAGCAAAACTTTTAAGCACAAAAGATCCCACCACTACATATCTTAACAGGGCTAGGGTGATGGAGCAATTTCAAGCACTCACATAATGGGGTTCAAATCCACTGTAACTCTATCTCCATTGGATCCTGTGCCCCCCTCCTGGCCTCTGCAAGCCCCCTGAACTCACATGATACATATAGCCATACATGGATACTGACATACACTTAAGTACAAATGATTATTAAATAATTTAAAAAATCTGAGCTGGATGTCTTCATTGGGGTTTCTATTGCTGTGATGAAACATGGTGACCAAAAAGCAACTTGAGGAAGTGCTGTTGGTTGTTCTTACTCTTTACTCTTTTGGGGGGCATCTACCACCCAGCTCCCAAATAAACACACACACACACACACACACACACACACACTTCTTCTTTCTTATAAATGCCCGACCTTAGCTTGTCTTGTTTCTAGCTAGCTTTTCTTAACTTAAACTATCCCATTTACCTTTTGCCTGTGGGTTTTTACCTTTCTCTAGTTGTGTATATCTTTTCTTTCCTTCTTATTTCATGTCTGGCTCTGTGGCTCTGTGACTGGCTCTTCTTTTCTCACTCTTTGATCCCTTTTTCTTTTTCTCCTTCTGTTTATTCTCTCTGCCTGCCAGGCCTGCCTATCCTTTCTCCTACCTTAATGTTGGCTGTTCATCTCTTTATTGGACCAATTAGGTGTTCCAGACAGGCAAAGTAACACAACTTCACAGAGTTAAACAAATGTAACATAAAAGAATGCAACTCATCTTTCCATCATTAAAGAAATGTTCCACAGCATAAAAGAATGTAACACATCTTAAATTAATATTCCTCAACAGGGAAAAAATGGTGTACTTGGCTTACATATCCTTAGTCACATTCCACTGAGGGAAGCCAAGGAAGGAACTCAAACAGGGCAGGGACCTGGGGCAGGAACTGATGCAGAGGGAATAGAGGAGCTACTTACTGGCTTTCTCCTCATGGCTTGCTCAGTCTGTTTTCTTATAGCACTGAGGACCACCAACTCAGAGGTGACACCACCACACCACCCCTACAATGAGCTAGATCCTCTCCTGTAAATTAGGAAAAATGCCCTATAGACTTGTCTGCTCATAGCTTGATCTTATAGAGGCATTTTCTCAGTTCAGGTTCCCTCTTCTCAGATGGCTATAGCTTGTGCCAAATGGACATTAAACTGTCCAGCACACTAGATGGGATGGTGCACACCTTTACCCAGAGCACTCAGGGGACAGAGGTGTGTAGATCTCTGGTGACTTGGAACTCACTTTGTTGATGTGATAAATCACTCCGACCAAAAGCAACTTAAGGAAGGAAAAGATTTATTTGGTTTCCACTTCCAGGTCAGAGTTCATTATTGAAGAAGTGAGGGCAGGAACTTGAAGCAGAAACCATTGAGGAACACTCTTTGCTGGCTCACCCCTGGCTTGCTCACACTCAGCTGGCTTCCTTATATGGTGCGGGACCAAGGGCCTAGGGGATGGTACTGCCCAAGTAGGCTGGTCCTCCTGTGCCAGTTAATAATTAAGACAACCCCTCATAGACACACCCACATAACAACCTGATGAAGACAATTACTCAACCAAAACTCTTTTTATCAGGCGATTCTAAGCTGCTTCAAACCCACAGCTAATGTAAACTAGGACACACTCCCAAAATTATCCTTGAGAAAGACTATCTAAAGTCCATTAAAGGAAGAATCACAGGTCCCAAATGATCCCAGCTGAAGCTATTCTTAGAAGTACCTTCAGTCTATTGCTCCTCTTAATAACACAAAAATGTAATATCTTATTATGGGGATTTGACCTCTTAATAGCAACTATGTAAGGTGACATAAAATGGGGGAAATGTCCTGATGGAAGGAAGATGGGTATCCGTGGCTGAGGACAGTATTTTCATATGAGAAGAAGTTCACAAAGGGCTTTCCCACAAATCACCAAGAATGAAGAGTAATGTATCTGAAAAAAAAAATCTTGACAAGTCCAAGAGTGATTTAAAAAATAGCAGTGTCAAAGGCACACAGGCAGACTGTGAAAGAAAACTTTTTATTTAACGTGAGTGAAAACCCATTATTTCTGTAAATGTGAC
Organism: Peromyscus nudipes; assembly: GCA_902168325.1. Classification (NCBI taxonomy): domain Eukaryota; kingdom Metazoa; phylum Chordata; class Mammalia; order Rodentia; family Cricetidae; genus Peromyscus; species Peromyscus nudipes. The sequence goes on along the minus strand of CABHPH010160356.1, from coordinate 2,350 downwards.
TTTACATGAAAGGAACAGTCAAAAAGACACTAATTTTGCAGATCAATTATTTTGAATTAAAGATACTCAAAAAACATCAGTTGGAACAATGTCATTGTGACCTCTTCTGTGCTTCATAAAAAGAAGAAAAGGAGTTGGAGAGATGGCTCCATCAGGTAAGTGTTTGCTATCTGGACATGAGATCTTGAGTTGGAGCTCCTAAAAGCCACATTGAAAATCTAAGCGCAGAGGCCTATGTTTATCATCCCGGCACAATTAGGAAGTGGTGGGAGTAAGCACCTTGGTCCTTTCTAGAATATCAATAGAGCTAATCAGCAGGCTCCAGATTCAGTGAGAGACCCTGTTTCAAAGAATGAAGTGGAGAGCGTCGAAGAAGACACCCAGTGCTGACCTCTGATCTTTACAATCTCAAGTACACACACATAGGAACTCCTACACACACACACACACACACACACACACACACACACACACACACACTACTAGTACTACTACTACTACTACTAATAATAATAATAATGATAATGATAATAATAATATAATTCTCACAAGATCCCTTTGCTAAAAGAATAGTGTCCTGTGCTTGATTGGGGGGTCCAATCAAATCCAGACTCAATCCTATACAGACTTCACTAAAATAGCTCTTAATCTTCATACACCACCTCCATCACTTATTTACAACTACTGTTATCTGTCCAACCCGCAACATGAATTGCTTCTAACAGGCCCGTTGGGCCTTTATTTCTCTAAGAAGCCTCTGGAAAACTCATCATAATAATAGTGTGTGCTTCTCTCCTGCTGAGATGCACCTGTCAATTTGATATTCAGAATGAGCTAAAAGGAAACTGTATAAAAGGCGTCCCCATTCCTCAAAACACACATGTGAAGGAAGGAAGGAAGCTTAGGGAATTTCGTTTCAAACAAGACTCTTTTCTATATCTCTAAGACGACACATTTAACTTGGAATGACACTTGAAAAAACAACAGCGACAACCCACAAACATTAGTCCGGTAATTTGGGAGGTGGAACTAGCCTCCTGTCCACATAGTGAAATGCTATGGAGTGTCAACCAACCTAGGACTCTGGTGACAAGCTTTCGGAGCGTGAGCTACAAATGGCTCAGAGCTGAGTCTCTCTAGGGAGAGAACCTTCTGTCTCCATTCCTGGATAAGCTACCACTGTGATGGTAGGTGGTGGAGGAAAATTCTGTGACAGTTCAGCCCCACTGGTTGGATCAGGACAGTTCTGTGGGGCCAGTACAGGCCCAGAGCCATTCTGTTTGTTTGTTTGTTTGTTTTTCGAGACAGGGTTTCTCAGTATAGCTTTGCGCCTTTCCTGGAACTCACTCTGTAGCCCAGGCTGGCCTCGAACTCACAGAGATCTGCTTGGCTCTGCCTCCCGGCCCCAGAGTCATTCTTATAATGGACAGACTACTGGCTGCTGATGTTTCAACTTGAACTTGGCACTCAGTTTTTCAGTCCTCTGCTCCCTGGGGGTTAGAGGGGACTCTGTTCAGAGAACTTCCCTCATAAACCATTGTTTCCGGGATTCCTTTGCTGAGAGGGTTTGTAAAGATGGTTTTGCTAACACATAAACAGGTTTGTGTGCTTGCATACAGAAGAAACAGAAAAAAGCTCCAGGCCTCCTGGAGGACAGAGATAACGGAACATCTGAAGACAGATGGGCTGAGGCGAAAACACAAGTGTGCTTCCTCAAATTTGTCTGACGCTTTCCCAGAACTTAGCTCTCACTGCCTCATCTAACAATAGGGCATTTTGCGTGGAACATAGGTATCTAGCGATGTTTCAAGATTACGCATCTGAGATGTGGCAAACATGGTGCAAGCATTCCACCCTGCAGCAATCAGCCACAAATGAGTTTCAGCTGTTGTGCTCTTTGGATGACATGGTGGCTCTGAGTGAGGCAGGGTCTTTAACACTTCTGTGATGATTTGAATAAGTATCATCCCCATAGGCTCATGTATTTGAGTGTTTAGTTATCAGGGAGTGGCCCTACTTGAGAAGGATTAGGAGGTGTGGCTTTGTTGGAGGAAGTATGTCACAGAGGGCGGGCTTTGAGGTTTCAAAAACCCAAGCCAGTCCCAGTGTTGGTCCAGTGTTTCCTGCTACCTGAAGATCCAGATGGAGAACACTCAGCTCTTTCTTCAGCATCATGTCTGCCTTCATGTTGCCATGCTCCCTGCCATGATGGAAATGGACTAAACTTCTGAAGTTGTAAGCAAGCCCCCAATGAAATGCTTTCTCTTATGACAGTTGCCTTGGAACTGGGTATAACTGTCATCAGAGACCAGAGAGACTTCATCCAGCAACTGACGGGAGCAGATGCAGA